>JANQAP020008188.1:0-11607 GCA_026874005.2 Erythroxylum coriaceum | reverse complement strand
AGTCGGTAATATCACTATCTTGTTTATGTTTATTATTATCCTTATACCATATCATGTATAGATTGGCATGATGATTTCAATATATTGCTTCCGCTGTAAATAAGATTTCTAAAAAGTTTTAAAATCTACAAGTTCTCTAAATATGGCATGCTTTCCTTTCCCAATCCAACAATTGCTTCCAAAACCTTCTTCTACCCTTGCTCTTCCTCTTCTTCTTCTTCCAATTCTTCACTCGTTGATTCCTCCTATCGAGGCAGCACTGAACTTGAGCTCGCTTGACCTACCCTGGTTTGCATATGTGTCTTCTCCTTGATACCCCCTAGACTCATATTTGTGGAATGGAAGATCCCTGCCCGAAATAAATGATGATGGTTGAAGAAGTCAGGGAGGTGAATTGTTAACCCCCTCCGTTCCACACCAAAATGTTTTGTAATGGCAGACACTATGTATCCCATTCTAAGATGGTTGCTCCGCTTGCATAAAGTCATAGTAATGGCATTCAGCACATGTGTGGATGTGTATACTGGAATACTATCATCCATACACCACAATATAAAAAGTTCCTTAGTGGAACACTTGTTGGTTTTTGACTTGTCAAAAACCAACTTACATATAAATTTGTGCAGTAGTAAGTGTTCATGGGACCATATAACGTTATTGTGCGCATTCTTAGCATGGAATCACTCAATTCCAGTCAGTTCATGCAAGAATTGGGAAGGACAAAAGTCATCATGTTGATCAACGATGGTAGATTCGGGGAATCCACACATCTTACACATAATTTCGACATTCAGTTCATATGCTCATCCTCCCAATCTAAACCACAATTCTTTAGTATTCTTAGGGTCAAAGGTCAAGGTAGTAAAGAATTCTAGTGTAAGTTCCTCATAAATAAGGAATTGGGACTATATGAACTGGCCCCACTGGATTCTCTCGGCTAGGTTCTCTACCCCCTCACACAATTCTGGCCTATCTAATGTGTTGGCATCAAAGTATTTAGGATCTGAAATTGTCCTAAAACAAAGGGATCGAAAATGAACACTTTCCTCCTCAGCATAAATGGAGAATGGTGCTCTGAAGTCTGCTACTCGGTTCCTTCTCCCCCATCCCACAACTTGCTATCTTCCATAAGGTTCCCCTCGGGCCGATTGCTTAATGCGTGGCATAATCAGAGTGTGGAAGAATTTTAGAAGGTTAAAATTTTTAGTGAGAGGTGAGAGTGTTTGGACACTTGAATTTTAGAGAGATAAAATGAAAATGAAAGTGAGAGTGAAAAAGAAGTAAGAACTGAATATATAGCTAGTAAAAGGGTAATATGGTAAAAATTCCATTTAAAATTTGCGCCACGATCATGGCATGTGTCATACCACCAACTGCACGATCAATCGCAGGCCATGATCGTGGCCTGCGACTGTACCCTAACTCTAATGTCCTTCCAATTTGCTCTTTTCCTAATCCTTCTCTCTTTCACTTCATAATTCTTTTATAGCCCTTTTTCACTTCTCTCTTTATGTTTGCACAATCTTCCCGTGATTTCGAAATCCTATTCTTTTTTCGCTTTTATTCAACAAAACCAAAAATAAGCCTAACTATGGAATTCAACTGTTCTAAAAAAATTAAACAACGAAATTATTTTTTTTATGGGTTGCCTGTCATGCAGCGCTTCTTTTTACGTCAGCAGCTCGATGCTCCCTTAAGTTCACAGTGGTTGGATTTAATGGTTCGATGGTAGCGTTGTCATTAATCTCAAAGTCTGTACTTTAGCTACCATACTGCAATTACCACCATCCTTACAATTTTCTTTAGCTCGCCTTCTCCTTCGTGAGCGCTTCTTTCGGAAAGCATTTGTAGAATCCTATATGTCCTCCCATTCACCTCGAGGCTTGGTTTTTTTTAGATCCACTAGAGATGAAGGAGGTTCGTATTCTCTAATGGTCACCTTGAAGGTTATATGCTCCTTCCCTAGTCGCAGAGTTAACTCGCCCCCATCAATATCAATAATTTAGCTCCCACTGGCAAAACATAGTTGCCTAGGAATTATCGAATTGTCCTCATCTTCACTGATGTCCAAAATATAGAATTCAGTGTTAAAAATAAATTTACCGACCTTTATTGGCACATCTTTTATGATTTCCATCGATCTATGCGATGTTCTATCGGTCGTCATGACCAAAAACTTGGAGAGAACTAACTCTCTTAACCCCAATCTTAGACTGAAAGTATAGGGCATTATATTTATGCTTGCACCTAAGTCCACGAATGCCCTGTCTATGATAATGTTGTTGACTACAGGGGATGAAAAAGTCCCCTGGGTCATCTTTCTTTGTAGCTATGTTGAGGTTTTCTTCCAGTGGTTATTCCTTAACCTTCTTCTTGACGGACTCCTATAGTTTAAGCTTTGATTGCACTTGTTTTGTCACTTCCTCGATCTTGTTATGCTCAATTTCTCACAATTTTTCCACTTCCCTCTTTGCATACAACTCTCGCTACTGCGTAATAGGGAATGGAAATACCTGTCGAGTTACTTGAATTGACTGCATCACGGGCTCAATCGAAAGATCTTCTACAACTACTTGACCTTTTCCTTTATATTCTACCTTTTCTAGTTCCTCATCCTGAGTCTAACTTATAACCATGATACGCTCCTTCGGGTTTGACTCGGTGTTGCTTGGAAGAGTTCCAGCATGCCGAGTAGACATTGCCTCTGTGAGCTACCCCACTTGGACTTCTAAATTGTGTATGGACGAAGTATGATTCTTTGTTACTTGCTTGAACTTGCTCTCGAGCCTCCTATGAGCTTCCTTCATGCCTCTGATCTTGTCCAAAATTTTGTCCAACTTTGACTCTATCAAGCTTGTTTTATCCTGTTGAAAGCTTAATTACCCTTGAGACCTAAAATGCCCTCCATTATTGTTGTTTTACTAGGAAAAGTTGTGGTGGTTCTTCCACTTAGGGTTATAAGTGATGGAGTAGGGATTGTTTCCCCTTCCTCATCTATATTATGCTCCCATGTAGTTCACTTGCTCTTGGTTGTCCTCTCTCATTCATTGGCAGTCCACAATATCATGATCTACTTGACCATATAACTCATACTTCAATTGTATGGCCTTAACTGGAGCAGAGGATGATGCCTTCATACTATTGAGTTGTCACATCAAATTATCAATCTTTGCTTGCATCTTTGTCATCTGATCGACTATGACGATTCCCTTTTGCTCTCTAAAAGTGGTAGGTTGCCTACCTCGCTCACTTGCCTATAGGCAACTATTACTGACCATTTCCTCGATCAATTCCTCTGCTTCATCGATCGTCTTCTTAATCAAAGATCCTCTTGACACTACATCGATGGTGCCTCTAGTAGGTGGGTTAACTTTATTGTAAAATGTCTGTAAAAGGAATTCCTTCGGTAGGTTGTGGTATGGGCACTACCTCTGTAGGTCCTTGTATCACTCCCACGTTTCATAAATTGACTCCCTGTCACCTTATTGGAAATTAGTAATTTCCATTATTATCTTAGTGATCTTTGTCAATGGGAAGTATTTATCTAGAAAAGCACACACGAGCTGCTCCTACGTTGTAATGTTAACGAGGCTTAGTGAGTGATACCAAGCCTTCGCTCTATCCCTAAGTGTGAAAGGGAACAATCTAATCCTAACAACATTTTTAACATCTGGTGATACCGAGTATTTATCTAGAAAAACACACATGAGCTGCTCCTATGTCGTAATGTTAACGAGGCTTAGTGAGTGATACCAAGCCTTAACTCTATCCCTAAGTGTGAAAGGGAACAGTCTAATCCTAACAGCATCTTTCGACATCTGGTGATATCAAAAAGTATCACAAATCTCGAGAAAATTTATGATATGCGCATTCGGATCCTTGTTCGCTAGTCCATAAAATTGGACGTTCTACTGAAGCATGTTTAGAAGCGCTGGCTTGATTTCAAACGAGGCAGCTTAAACTGGCAACCTAGCCACTCCTTGATTAGATGGGTTGAAGCCTGGCCTCATAAAGTCCATGAGGGCTTGGTGCTGCTATCCTTGAGTTACTCTTTAGTCCATGTTTCTCTAAAATTCCTCGACCATTTATGATTTTCCTAACTCTTCTTCTTCTTCTTCTCGTCGAGCTTTCTTAAGGGTACGTTCTAATCGTGTTATGTCTAAATCTATCACCTCTGCTACACGACTCGAACTCTTCATGACTCTTATGTTCATGCAAGACCTAAAATAAATGAACAAACTAAAACCAAACATAATAACTAACCTAACTCCTTAAACTATAGAACTAAATTACCTTCCCTAGCAACGATGCCAAAAATTTGATCGCAAGGTTACACGCGCTAAGTTTTATTATTTATAACCTTGGTAAATTTCACAAGCGCACGGGTCGTTCGCGTAGTACCTGAGGTGTCAATCCCATGAGGAAGCCTAATCTAGTCCTAAAATCTAAGGTCGTCTTAAACTACAATAATTCTAAACAAATAGCTAATGCAGAAATTAAATCAATAAACAATCAATTATGAGAAATTAAAGTGTTGAAATGTAAACAAAATGGCAATCACATAACCCAATCCGAAATTAACCTAGAAATCACCAAGTGAGAGAAAGGAGATTTTGATTCGAAATTAATGGAAACCTAACCAATTATGCAATCACTGACTTAACGGGTCTAGACTATCCTAAGGTGAATTACTCTCTCTCCAGTTATAATTCTTAATCCTAATTGATGATCCCTCATTTAAATTATGGAATTGCGATCTCTCGATTCGCAATTGGCCTAAAACCTAAATTAGTTCTAAGTTGTCTATTAACCTACCGGGAACCTATGCTCGATCTCTCGTTACACAATTCTACCAGTTTGATTCAATTCTTAACCTATCAATTCACTTAACTCTCGTTAGCCCAAATTGATTATTTTTACCTAGCTCACCCTCTCAGTTTATTACTAAGTTATTAAGAACAGAATTGAAATCACAATTAAATCAATAAAAACACAATCAATCGATTTTTATTAATCTCAAAAATCAAGATCCAAAGTTAAATATAAACATAAACTCAACATTCAACATAAACGATTCTCAAAACCTATTTCAATCTTATACATGAATAAAACTGAAATAAATGGAAAATATGTTAGAAACGAAGTCTGGGAGGTGGCAAAAGCGGGAAACCACCTGTTCTGGGAAGTACGTCGCGTTAAGCTCTTCTTTGTGTTTCTCTTCCTTTGTCTCCTTCCTTAATCTCTTGATTTCTCTCTAGGTTTTCTCTCAAATTGGCTAAATTAGAGCTCTCTTACACAACTATCTCAACTCTAAAAGACTGCTACCTCTAACTTGTAATGTTCTATTTATACTTTTGAGGCTCTAGGTCAAAGTCGGGGTTAAAATAGTTCAAAAAATCACGCAAAACTTGAACTGTTGGCTCATCCATCTCTGTTACGATCGTGGCCTGCTGTGCCACTATCGTGGGCTATGTCTTTGGCCTAAAACTCTTCGAATCTTCTCCGTTCTTCACTATTTACCCTGAAACACTAACAAATGCATCACGATACCTCAAAAATATGACATTTAAGCTCAAAGACTTAATCTAACCCATAAAAACACTAAAACACTCAAACTAACATAATTAAACCCTAAATGCATACTCCACACTCAAATTCCCACTAAATACATAACAAATTAAACCCTAAAACATCATATAGTTGACAGCTATCAGTATGATGCTTGAATAAATGATCAAATGTGTGATTGCTTAGGGTGATAATTGAGGTTATAATTAAGGAAATAGGTTGAGATTAATAGGATTAAGTAAATGCAGAGATTTTGGGGCAAGAGCCATAACTTTAGATATGGATGTCTAATTAAGTTCATTTAAGTATGATTTAAAAGAGGACTCTAAGTTCTACAACTTCTGTGAAGACTTCAAAGAGAGATTTTGCTTTCTAAAAGGTCAAAATTTCACATTTCTGTAAGTGTCTAGTGAATGTCTGCCCAACAAACATGATGTCCCTCCAAATGGACATAAACGGAACCGGAAAGCTAGAAAACCCGAGAATGTCCACCTAGTGGACATTAAGTCTACCTAATGGACATTTACTGGCAATGTGAAATGAATGAAAGTGATCTTATGAATGCTAATGAAATTCAAAGGAGATGAATGATGAGTATTAAGTAAAGATGAATGAAAAATTGGATATAATGTGATCTTATAATGCTAGAATAAATTTAGTGAATGATTAAGTGATGAACTTAGAATAATCTTGTACAATTGAGGTGTAAACCTAAGTTCAAATTAGGCATATATGAGTTATGAAGTATGAATGATTTCAATATGTGAATTAAGGAAATATACCCAGAATAGTCAATATAAGCATGCATTATACATTACACATATATATGTGTGTATAATTGAATTTTTATCTGATGTTCAATTAGTAATATGTGTACAATGTGTATTGCATGAAGTTGATATGCTGAAAGTTAGCATCTAGACATTTCTAGATCATCGAAGCTAATGCTAATCTGGAACGTACTGTGAGTCGACCTAGATTGTCTCCTCTTAATTAATTGTTTATTTTAATTTATATATTGAATTATTGTGTGATGTGAATGTGTTGATTCTGGACATTGAATATCCAAGGTGTTTGATGCATGAAAAATCATTGGAAGTGCTCATTGTATGTGAATTTGAGTGAATAAGTGATACTCAACTTAATTGTTGAATGCTAGACCAATGTCCGATGATAAATGTGAATGTGAATGTAAATGTGGAAAATTGAGCACAAATGGTTAATGGAATACATGTTGATGTGATGCATTTTGTTACATGAATGCATAAACGGATAAAAGCTTTTGTGATCGGAGTAGCCACCGAGAAAGAGCTTAAAGCTCAAAAAGTGAAAAAGAGCTTAAAGCTCAAAAAGTGATTAAGAGCTAAAGGCTCACAATGTATAATAAGACCTATATCCCCAATAGATAAGGGACAGTTATTAATGAGTCTGGTATCCATAATGGATACGGGACAGTTACAGGTACTCGGTCACAACAATAACAATTAGAAGTGAGTCTCATGCATATTACATATATAATTGATATCTATGTTTTCAATAATCGAAATGAACTATTTGATTGCTCTGAATGTGAACTGTGAAATAAATGATCAAAGTGTTATGTGAGGCTATATGAGTATTGGTGAAATGATGTCTGCTGACATAAAGAATTTGCATTATATCAAAGTGTTGAATGTTAAGTTTTTGTCTATACTCACCTTTGGGATTTTTGTCTTTGATATTAATGAAATTCGATTTATTGTGTTTTTATTGAGTTATTTGTGATTCAATTTCTGTTATTAATAATTCAATAAAAAACTAAGAGGGTGAACTAAGTGAATATCATCAAATTGAGCTAATAAGAGTTAGGTAGCCTGATAGATAAAGAATTGAATCAAACCATTAAAATTGTGTAGCGAAAGATCGTGCATAAGTTTTCAGCAGGCTTTTAGATAATTTTAGAACTAATTTAGGTTTTGGGTAAATTGTAAATCGAGAGATTACAATTCCATAATTTAAATTAGGGATTATACATTAGGGTTAAAGATTAAAACTTAAGAGAGAGTAATCCACCCTAGGATCGTCTAGATCCAGTAATTCGATAATCTCACAATCAATTAGATTTTCGTTAAGGTCGAACAAAAACCCCTTTCTCTCAATTGGTAGTTCTTAGGTTGATTTTCGATTGGGTTGTGCAAACTACTATCTTATTTATATTTCTGAAATTTAATTCTCATTATTGATTATTTGATTTATTAATTTTCTGCATTAGTTGTTTATTTTGAATTGTTACGATTTAGTTTAGCCTTAGATTTTAGGATTAGATTAACCTTCCTCATAGGATCGATACCTTAGGTATTACGTGAACGACCTATGCACTTACGATATTATCGAGGTTAAAAATAGTAAAACTTAGCATACGTAACCTACGATCAGATGCCATGCAACACTTGCTTTCTTTTATTCCTTTGTAATGTTTCTTATCACGATCATATCGTGATACAATCCTAAAATATTCTCTGATGTCTTGGATCACTATCCAAACCCATTTTACTCATTCTTCGCATCTCCAATATGTGTGACCCATTAGGTTTCTAGTTATTTTGGCCACTTGAATTAACACTTAATTCAAACAAGTCATGAGTGGTATCTAGCAGCACATCATGACCCCCAATTGATCGAAAAGTTAGTGATTTGACTACGAACCCTTCCATAGATAATGTTCCTGTTTAATTCATCCTTTCACCATCTATACCCCACTTGGTTCAGAGTATGGTGAAAGTGTCAACTCCCACTAGATTAACTACATCACATCTAGCCCAAGTGATGTTAGTTCTTGTCCCCAAGGCTCATTACTCAATTGGATATGTCACTAAAGACTATTATTGAAGACTATCTTCATGAAATTTCCACTCTGGCCAAAGATTTCTGAATAATGACCCTGATAAGAGGTAATGGGTGTCATCTCCCTCTATCAGGATCGGTGAATCCTTTATTGGCTACTCAATTACCTTCGAATACCATAAGTTGTACCTAATCATCATCCTATGAGCAACTTCTAAGAGACAATAAGGAATAGA
This sequence comes from Erythroxylum coriaceum, assembly GCA_026874005.2. Lineage (NCBI taxonomy): Eukaryota > Viridiplantae > Streptophyta > Magnoliopsida > Malpighiales > Erythroxylaceae > Erythroxylum > Erythroxylum coriaceum. The sequence continues at coordinate 2,980 of JANQAP020008188.1, read as the reverse complement.
GTCAAAGTATATGATTAGTATCCAAGATATCCTTGAGCACCTCAAGTATAAGGATATTTGAACCATCCCTATTATGAGACTACGATTGACACTAGAATAGATTATCCATATGATTTTCTCATGGTAGGTCATCCAATGTACTTACTACTCTTAGTAAGCATCCATATGTTAACTCTAAACAACTCATGCTTATAACTTATGAGATCTACTGCTTGATCCAATCAAGGAGTATAACATGTGCTAGTCTGTTTGGATTAATAATGCCTCGTCTCATTAATCCTATGACTATGGATAATTTAGATACTAATATAATTATATATGATAGGAATCTCATTATCATGATCTCATCATGATTTCCTTCATGCTAGGTAATGTATTAAGGACTTCATTAATTCGATTTAAGATCATTATCAATTCATAAAGAACATGAATATTAAATTAACGAAAATGCTTTTTATTAATCATAAAGATTTGTACAATAAGTGCTAAAGGTGATTGACTTTAGAGCCCTTCTCTAACAATGACTGCGTTGTAAATACAAAACCACCGATGCATTTATTATAAGAGGCTTAAAAACCATGTTGATAAATAAGAAGCACCTACACTTATAATAATTGGTTTGTAGATTATTATGTTACCTATGAATAAATAAATCTACATATCATTTATTATAAGATAAAATGCTTCCATATGGTTTCTTCCTTAGAAGCAAAGATTCTATTCAACTAATTGACAATAAGCTATGAGTGTTACTTGATTTTCACCAATCAAATTTAAAAATGTGTCACTATTTTAATATCCTATATTAGGGCCTTATACTTTACTTCGTTATTAGAGGCTTGAACTCGTGCTTCTAGTAGTACTTTATATTGATCTCATATACAATTTAAATGAAAATGCTCGCTCCCCATCCATCTTTACATGACACATCATTAATATTCATTATTCAAATGAGCTAAGGGTCTAGGACATGTTCTCTTAAGTTCATTCTTATAGTAAAGATGGTACATTCAAACACAAAATCTATTAATAGTTAGGATTCAACTATTGTTTATGGGGTAAATATTACCTCAGATTTGCTAAGTCATATTAAGAACTTCACCATCCTTATTGTTATTTTTGGCTTGTAAAAAACTAAGTTTAATGGCATGTATATCGTGATTATAATTGAGTATGCCTGAACATATGATCTTAGCTTTCTTATTCATATGATAATAACTAGAACCACTTTCTCTATTCAAGAATATCTAACCTCATTTGGAGGATATTGCTTACATAATATATTGGCCTTTAGTATCTTTCTTCATAAACTAGCACTATATTAAGTATTTCTAATTCAAGAGAGATGTATAAGTGTGGAATTTCATTATTATGAGGGTGGTAAGGAGATGTGAGTTATAAAACTAATTTTTTAAGTCTTCAAAATCTTACTGACATCTATTGTACCATTAAAATATTTTTTATCTTGAAGAATGGGAGATATCTTTTAGTAGAAATGGATTGAAAATGAGATAATCATGTTAATTTACCAATCAGGCTTTGTAGATCCTTTAAGGTCTACATTGACTTTATAGTATTGATTGCTTTGATCTTATAAGGGCTGAATTCAATCCACCACTAACTAACCATAAAACTTAGGAACTTTCTTCTAGAAGTTCCAAACACACACTTTTAAGATTTAACTTTATATCACACTTATATGGAAGCATCCTCGTAGGTTTATAAAGTTATATCCCCTTTATATTATTTTGATGATCATATAATCCATATAGACTTATGCATTTTGATTAATTTGTTTGTGAAATATGGAATTGAAAAGAATTTAATAATTTCCCCATAAATTTTTAATTTTGAATAACATCACTTTACAATAATATAATATGTTATATGTTATGTCATTTTTCTCATCATTATTATACATATTGGTTTATTTATATCCTGATTGTGTCTATGACACTCTACCATCTATAAAATATTATGGCATTAATAAATAGTTCTACCTTCAAAATCAAGTAACCATTCTTAGGACAATATTTGTTTAGATATGTAAAATCAATATGCATGCGCCACTTGCCTTTAGAATTTTTCACCGTAATTATCTTTATGATCCAAATCTTAGTTACTAGTACTATAATAAGCACCGTGTTGAGGAGTTTATTAATTTCTTCCTACATTGTTTATTATTTTTCTTTGACAAAGATACTTTTATGTTTTGTATGATTAGCTTCAAGTTTCATATTTAATTAATGGGTTGTTATATGTAATTCAATTCCTTTCATATCTAACTAAAAAATATGAAAAAAGGTCTTGTTGTTCTATAAATAATTATACCATTTTGGTATGATGTTCTTCATCCATGTCGATTTTGATTCTTAGAACCTTGTTATGTTATATATCTTTACTTTGATTTTTCCAAAAATTTTTCAATAGCTTTAACCATGCTTTCATTTTTTGATAGCTGGTAATGGTAGGTTGTATAATGTTTTAATGGATAGTTTAGTATATGTTTAGTGTTAAATTGAATGATTAGTTCATGTTTAGGTTAGGATTGTGTTATCTAGTTAAATAGTTATGTTTCAAGTGTTTTGTGAGTTAGAGCATGCTATTGAGCTTAAATTTTATGTATTTAAAATGCTTTGATGTGTTTGTTAGTATTTCAGATCAAATATCAAAGAATGAAGAGAATTTGGAGAAAGCCCGGAGCAAGTCTTAAGGCTACGATCATGACAGAAACATGGAGGGTCTGCCACGATCGTGGCCTCTTCTACCATTACTGTGACAGAGAAAAATCTTGGGATAAACAACCTCCTAAACTCAACTTATCGAGGAACATTTGGAGCTTTTTAGACTTAAGAAAGCCATTGGGTTTACCCAATGGAAAATACTGTATAAAGAAAGAGAACATGCTGGAACCCCTCCCCGGGCGGGTCTACGGCCCGACGTCCTAAGTGACATCTGGACCTGTGGCCCACGGGGGAGG
>JANQAP020008173.1:0-11610 GCA_026874005.2 Erythroxylum coriaceum | reverse complement strand
AAAACATACAAAATGAATCCTAAACTAGAACAATAATCAACAATTATGCTAGAAAAAACATGCCAATTACCTATAAAAGCATATCATAATGCACACCTATCAATGCATTAATGGAAGTCAACAACACTTGTTTTTAATCCATTCCATGCAACGTTTTCTACCACGATCACATCGCAATACAATCCTGAAACACTCCCTTATATCTTGAGTCACCATTTGAGACCATTTTACTCATCCTTCGAATCTCCTATGTGTGTGACCCAATAGGTTCCTAGTTATGTTAGCCACTTGAATTAACACTTAATTCAATTAAATTAAGAGCTGAATCTAGAAACACGTCATGACCCCCAATTGACTAAAAAGTTAGTGGTTTGACTACGAACCCTTCCACAAACAATGTTGCCATGCAATTTATCCTTTCACCATCTATACCCCACTTGGTTCATAGTATGGTCAAAGTGTCAACTCCTACTAGACTGACTACGTCGCATCTAGTCCAAGTGATATTAGATCTTGTCCTGAGGATCTCATTACTCTATGTATCATTGAAGATGCTCTTTATGATATATATCTGCTCTAGCCAAAGGCTCTCGAGTAATAACCCTGACAAGAGGCTGTGGGTATCATCTCCTTCTATCAAGAGTGTGAATCCTTTATTGGCTACTCAATTACCTCCAAATAGCTCACACTGTACCTAATCACCACCCTATGAGTAACCCCTGAAAGGCACCAATGAATGGAGTCAAAACATAGGATTAGTATCTGAGATATCCTTGAGCACCTCAAGTCAAAGTATACTTGCACCATTGCTATGATGAGACTATCGTTGACACTGGAATAAAATATCCATATGATTGTCTTATAGTAGGTCAATCCAATGTACTTACTACCTGTAGTAAGCATCCACATGTTAACTCTAAAACACTCATATCTACAGCTTATGAGATCTACTGCTTGATCTAATCAAGGAGTATAACATGCACTAGTCTATCCGGATTAATGATATCCCATCTCATTAATCCTATGACTAGGGAAAGTTTAGATACTAACATAATTACGCATGATAGGAATCTCATTATCATGATCTCATCATGATTTCCTCCATGTTATGTTTTGTATCAAGCACTTCATTAAATCAACTTAAGATCAAAATCAAATCCATAAACATATGAACATTGAAATAATGAAAAATGCCTTTATTAATCATAAATTGATTTGTACAATAAGTGCTAAAGGTGATTGTCTTTAAAGTACTTCTTTAATATTTTTGGACTAGGAAAAATGCCAAATAGCAAGATAAATTGATAAGTGGTAATAGAAATAATTGATATATGGAAATAGAAATAATTGACAAGTGGCATTAGGATTTATTGACTAGTGGCATATAAATTTGGAGATAAATGGACCAGAGATTAAATGGTATTGGGTATAAAAATTAGAAGACATTAGCATTGTTAGCCTTGATAATTAAGTGGCAAGTGTCATGACATTTTCTAAGGTTTTTAATCTTGCTTTTTAAACCCATACGAAACTCATAATTGAAAGACCATCTTTCCATTATCTTTCACTTTTACCATATGCTTTCTTCTTCATCTTCTTCATTTTCTTCACTCACGACCATCTCACTCTCACCCTCATCACGTTGAGTTCTTGCTATCCTTCACTTTATTTCTTCAAGATCCTTATTATCTCTTCATCTTGTTATAAAGATAACCTAATCTTTCCTTCTTGAAAGATGATGATCAAGTACTATTTTGGAGCTAGGTTTTTCGTGCTTTGAAGAAATTTTGGAGCTAAAACAACTAATTATATTAATGATCCTTATAGGTTGTTTTAAGAGAAGCATTTTTAAGAAAGTTTGAGATGGATTGATTTAGTGAAAATGGTATATGATGAGTGCAGAATCATGATGAAGAAATGGATATATTTATGTCCTATTTTTGTGTATATGATGAGTAATTACTTATGAATTGTTATAGGGATATTTTAAAGATAAAATGATCGTGAAAATGGTGATGAATGAGTGTTGGACGTTGATGAAGAAATGTATAGGTTTATGTTCTGTTTTTGTATGAAAGTGTACAAAAATGTTGATGAATGTATAGATATGTTTTATGTTCTGTTTTTGTGGTTATGATTAACAATAGATTATGATATGTTTATGAATGATATTGAGATGGAATTGAGGTGAGAATGAAGAGGAAATGATGTAGAAATGATTAACTATGCATAAGATGGTTTAGATGTAACATGTAGGAGTGAGAAATATGGAAAACATGGAAGAGAATGGCTGGAAATTTTCAGATATGATAACCCATGATCATGGGAATGCTTCCATAATGCAAGGAATGGCTAGAAAGTTTCTACTGGTATAACACATGATTGTAGGAAGTCATCCACGATCGTAGGAAAGGCCATTAATGTGCGTTCTTTTTTTATGTGATGTTTAAATCAACTAATGTTAAGGTACTTTCCTATAGTGCATTTAGGCTTGAATGACGCTTGAAATGAACCTAGTTTGATGATGGATTAAGTTGATAAAATGTTTGATATGTTTAAGGTGATAATTAACTAAGGAATAGATTGATGATATAAATGTATCAAAAATTTGGAAAATTTAGAGATGTTATAGGAATGAAAGTGATCTTATGAATGCTAATGTGATTCAAAGGAGATCAATGATGTGTATTGAGTAAAGATGAATGAGAATTTAGATATTATGTGATCTTATAATGCTAGAATAACATTGGTGAATGATTGATTGATGAACTTAAACTAATCATGTATAATTGAGGTGTAAACCTAGGTTTAAATTAGATATATATAAGTTTTAAGGTAAGAATGATTAAGATTTGTAATTTAGGATACATACCCAGGAATGTCATTGAGCATGCATTACACATAACATATATACATATGTATATGATTGAATGCTTATGTGATTGAGCAATTGAGTAATGTGTATAAATGTGTGTATTGCATAAATTAGAAACACAAATATAACAACATCATCCAAACATTGCTAGGATTTCAAGGCAATAGCTATCTAGAGCATGCTGTGAGTAACCTAGATGTTCTCACTAGGATTGATTGTAATTGCTTAAATTCCAATTATTGAATTGATACTCAAATGTATGTGATAATTATGAATATTGATGGTATGAGCAGTTCAATAATTCTAAATGTATTGAAAGTGTTTACAATTGAATGTGAATCTGAAAGGAATATGTGTAATCAACAAATATGTTGAATGCCAGACTTATGTCTGATGAAAATGTGAAAATTTAATGTGTATACTAAATGAAAATGATTGATTTCATATATATGTTTTGATGCATTTCATTACATGATATACATGATCAGATAAAGGCAGTTGTGACCGAAGTGGCTAGTGAAAAAAAGCTTAAAGCTTAACAATTTGAATAAAGAGCCACAAGCTCACTAGTAAAATGAGCCCTGTATCCACAACGGATACGGGAGAGTTATTAATGAGCCCAGTATTCACAACGAATACAGGATAGTTAAAAAGGCACTTAGTCATAATAATTAACAATGAAGGTGGAGTTTTATGAACAATTGCATATATAATTTGATAGGTATGAAACGGATGATTAAATTTGAGTTGTTTGAACTATTCGGAAACAAAAATGTGAAATGATATGTAATAATTGATTATGTGATCTGTCTATGAATTGAAATGTGAATTGTCATTGTGTGTGATATGAGGGAGTACATCGATGATAGTTCACTTACTGAGTTTGCAAAACTCATCAAAATTACAACGTGGCTTTTCAGGTACGAGAGAGGAGACTATAAGACGTTCTAGAAGAAGTATAGTACTGTGTTTGGGGATCAAAATGGCTTAAAGGTCAGTTAGCTAATACTGAGGAGTTTTGATAGAATCTTTTGTATAGTTCCTCATCTATCTAGAATGTTGTAAAAAGTGTTAAACTCTTAGATATTTGTCATACTGTATATATGGATTATGTAGTGAAAAGCTACATTGTAAACTATGTTTTATGAATGGAAATGAGGAATTGATCTTTGAAATATTGTGTTATGTGTATGATGCCATATTAAGTGAGTGTGACTGCTCTAATATGTCACTTTCACAAGGCATGTGCATGAATATCCTCAGGATGTTGGGCACTGCTCAGCGGAAGTGGGGTGTTACAGGTTTTGGTATCAGAATATGGTTTGGCATCCATAGGGATAGATATAAGCATATAGACAAGATATATAGTGAGAAACTCGGATAGTAATCAAGATTATTGTTTATTATAGGTCATCCGCTATAGGTGATTAAGTTGGAGAATCAGCTGACCTAAAGTCTGTAGGAGCTAATAGAGAGTCTCCTATACCTCGATATGATCAAATGCCTCTTAGAATCCCTGAGAGGAGAGAAGGGAGGTTCGATAAACTTAGGAAGCAGGGGGTTGTGGACTTTTACAGAAGTACAGACCCTGCTGAGGCAAAAGGATGGTCAGAGAGAACTAAAAGGATATTTGATCAGATCGACTGTGAGTTAGATGAGAAATTTGATTACGCAGTCTCACTACTACAAAGTCCAACTTACCAGTGGTGGAAGACTATTCCAGAAAGTACCACCAGGCCTTGTAATTTAAAGTGGGAAGACTTTATGAAAGTCTTTGAGGAGAATTGCGTGTCAAAGATCTACTTAGATAGGAAGATGAATGAATTCCTATATCTGAAGCAAGGTAGTCTCACAGTGGCTGAGTATGAGATACGATTCAATGAGTTGATAGGATATGCAACTGCATTGATTTCGACTGAGGAAGACAAGTGTAGGAGGTTTAAAGATGGGTTGAATATGGAGATAAGGACAAGGTTGGATATTACGAATCTGAGTAGTTTTCTGAGCTGAAAGCTACCTCGGTCTGAATAAGACAGTTGTTAAAGGATGGACAAGGAGAATATAGACAGGAATTCTGAATCAAGAGATAGGGTGAGTCCCAAATTGATTCTGGCAGAAGTTTCAGTAAGTGTCAGAATAGATCATTCCGAACACCAACTAGATCGAGACAGTCGGGGTTTAGATAAAAGGGTTGTTTTGTACAAACTAGTAGTGGAAAAGGTACAGTATTTGGGCAGATGCCTAACTGTGAACAATATGGTAAGAAGCATAGAGGTTAATGTCGGAAGTTTTTAGGAGCTTGCCTTAGATGTAGCTCCTTCGAACATCAGATCAGAGACTGTCCTTTAGTTATGAAGCACAATCTGGAGTGAAAGGAGGAGTAGTAACTGAGATAACTATCCAACATAGCAGAGCTAGTGGATCTGGAGAGAAAGGCAGAGGTAAAAACAAAGTGAGTTCAATAGGTCCCACTGTCAGGACGGAGGTATGGAGTAATCAGCCACAGTCTCAGGCCAGGATCTAGGCCATCACTAGACAGGAGGCTCAGAAATGCCCAAATGTGGTAGCAAGTGTGTTAAATATTTTTCAGTTTGAAGCATTTGCATTGGTAAATCCAAGATATACACATTCATTCATTACACCGTATCTGGCATCTAAACTGCATTATGATATAGAAATGTTGAAATGTGGATTAGAGGTGAGTATACCTATAGGTAGTACTATAGTGATAGGAGATGTGTATAAAGGGTGTATGATATGGGTTGATCAGGCAGAATTAAAAGCTAATCTGACAACATTAAAGTTAATTGAGATAGACCTTATCTTAGAGATGGATTGGCTCATTGCTTATAGGGCTATAATGAACTGTTATACTAAGGAGGTAATTCTTAAATTTCCTATGTAGTTGAGAGCAACATTTCAATGTGTTGGTCAAGCAGTGCCAGCCAGAATGATTTCGTCAATGAATGCTTTAAGATTGATTCGAGGTGGATGTCAAGATTATCTGGTTTACGTAATTAATACCCATACTGAGCAAACAGTACAAGATATTCTTGATATTATGGATTTCCTAGATGTGTCTCTCATTGAATTATCTAGTTCGCCCCTAGATAGGGAAACAAAGTTCGCTATAGACCTTATTCCAAGTGCTACTCCTATATCTATTCCTCCATATAGGATGGCACCTATAGAACTGAAGGAACTTAAGGCTCAGTTACCAGAGTTATTGGATAAAGGTTTTATTAAACCAAATGTGTCGCCTTGGGGAGCCCTAGTCTTATTTGTGACGAAGAAGGATGGGACTCTGAGACTGTGTATTGATTATAGGCAACTAAATCAGGTGACGGTGAAGCATAAGTACCCGTTACTAAGGATAGATGATTTACTTGATCAGTTACAAGGAGCTTAGGTATTCACTAAGCTAGACTTGAGATCAAGGTACTATTAGTTGAAGATAGTATAGGCTGATGTACCGAAGAGTGCATTTAGAACAAGATATGGACATTTTGAGTTTTTAGTGATGCTGTTTAGGTTGACAAATGCCCCAACAACTTTGGTGGCTTTGATGAATAAGGTATTCCAACCTTGTTTAGATTATTTTTTGATTGTTTTTATTGATGATATTTTGGTGTATTCGAAAAGTAGAGAAGAACATGCTGAACATTTGAGGTTATTCCTACAGATAATAAGAGAGAAGTAATTGTATGCTGAGTTTAGTAAGTGTGAATTTTGGCTTGATCAAGTAGTATTCTTGGGTCATATAATGTCTAGATAGGGCATATAGGTAGACCCAAAGAAAGTAGAAGCAATGATGAAGTGGGAAGCTCCAAGAAATGTGTTTGAGGTCCAAAGTTTTCCTTGGATTAGCTAGATATTACAGAAGGTTTGTCAAGGTGTTTTCATTGATTTCATCCCCTTTAACAAAACTTCTGAGAAAGGATGTACCTTTTAGATGGAATGATAAATGTTAAACGAGTTTTAAGGAGCTAAAGCATCAGTTAACTATAGCACTAGTGTTAGTTATTCCATCTAGAACTGGAGGTTACGTGGTATATAGTGATGCTTCACACCAGGAGTTAGGATGTGCATTGATGCAGTATGGCAAGGTGATTGCAAATGCTTCAAGACAATTAAGGTCTCATGAGTTTAATTATCCAGTACATGATTTAGAGATTGTTCCAATAGTATTTGCTTTGAAGATTTGGAGATAATATCTATATGGAGAGACATTCCGGATATATACTGATCATAAAAGTTTAAGGTATCTATTGTGTTGGACCCTAAAATTTTTTATTTTATTTTATTTATTTATCTATTGATTTATTCTATTAATTTTCTTAAAATTCAGCCATTTTAGCAAGTATGAATAGAAATTAGGATTATTAAATGAAGATGTTAGAATTAGTTAGTGTATTAGACATAAGGGACAAAAGAAGGGGTAAAATAGGAAGGACAAGTTAAATGAAGGGAAAATGGAGAGACCAAGACAAAATGTAGTCTTGAATAAGAAAGAAGAAGAAGAAAATCGTGAAAGAAAAGAGGAGAAGAGAAGAAAAAAACGTGGAAGCTAGGGAAGAAGAAAGAAAAACGTGGAAAGAAGGAGAAAAAAGAGGATTTGGCTAAGCTAAGGTAATCTTCTTCATCATTTCTTCTTGTTTGGGTAGAAAAAGAAGTAGAAAAGGAAGTAGAGAAATGGGTTGGTGTTTGAAGAAAGAAGAGAAGAAGAGAACCCATGTGATTTTTCATGGTTTTCTAAACTAGGTTTTGTTTTCTAACTTAGATAAGCTATGGGTGAGTTAAGTCTAGGCTAGATTTTATTATTTTAATTTTTCAAGCTTTATGAATTTCTCTTTGTATATTAGATTAAATGGAAAAATGTGTTTGTTATAGGAAACCCTATCCAAGAGCAAGAGGAAAGACAATCTTGAACTTGGATTTTTGAGCAATTAGGTGGGTAATATTTTCATAGCTATTATGTGATTGCGCAAATTCTTGCCTATATGTGTGTATGTTGGTTTTGCTTGAATTGAATTTCTTGAGATTGAAATCTTTGTGAACGTTTGAAAATGCACGATGAATTATGATTATGTTATGCCTTGAAAAAGGTTATGATATTTATATAAAAAGAAAGAAGAAAGAAATAAAAAAGGCATGAAATTATGAATTTGTGATTGACTGTATTGAGCATAAAATTATTTGTGATTGGGCAAGAGAGGAACCCGTTTTGTTAGTCATGTGCACGTTGACCTATAGCCTTCTCTTGGCTGCCCGCTTGAGGCTACGAGATCCTAAGAAATCAAACTTGTTTTGTTCACGATGGAAACTTCGGTTTCTCTGTTTTGCTCCACGGAACTCTCGAGCCATTTGTTTGTGCATTGCATCTTTGAATTGTGAAGTATGATGCGTTTGAGTGTTATGTTTAATGGCTAAAGTCCATGTTATGTGCTGTAAGTTTTGAGCTAAATTGATAAATGATTGAATTGCTAGAATAGATTGAGAATGCTTGAATTGATAGCTATACATGTACATATGCTTGAATTGTGGCTGATTGCCGATGGCTATAAATGTATTAGCCGCTAAGCCGTGTAGCTCAACCCATCATTTTTCCCTCCTTAGGTGTTGAACGAGAAAGTTAGCAATCCTTGCAAGGCATCGGGGACTCCAAGATAGTTAGAGACTTTTGTACTAAGTTAGTGAACATTTTGGATAACTTTATAGGCATATCGAACATGAGCATCCATTTGTATTTTATATTAAATATTGATGCAATTGTTGTTATGTAACTAAAGCTATGTATAAAGTACGTTTGTTTCAGTAGTGAGATTTGAGAAAAGTTTCTTTTATATGTTCATGCTATCTTTGGATGAATTGTTATGATTTTTGTGGGAAATGTGTGTATATGTTGTAAACTTAGTGATAGATGTTGGATGTTTCGGGTCCATTTTCGAAGGTTTTGTCGTGACGAAGTCAGACTTTGGCCACGACAAACTTTTCTCGATAGACTTTATGCTTGAGTTTCGAAGGTTTCGCCGCGGAAAATTCCAACCATGGCTGCGGCATACTTTTCCAGACAGGTCTTCCGCTTAACCTTCAGTGTTTGCCATGGTGAAGCCAAAAGGGTTGGCCACGGTGAACTTTTCAGAGAGGTATTCCGCTTGACTTTCGAATGTCTCGCTGCAGTGATGTCAACAGTTGGCCACAACGAACTTTTCCTGAGGGGTCTCTATACCTAGTACCCTTATTAAGTAGCTTTGTAATAAGTTCTGAGACTCGGGTGCCACTATTGTTTGGTATCAGAGAGCGAGTTAGACTTCAGAAACGGGTTCTAACATTGTTTTGGTATCAGAGCTTAGTTTTTTCCTAGGCTTAAAATGCATAGGGGTATGAATTGTTATGCTATGTGGTAAATTGTTTGCATTGTAAAGTGGTTGATTGCATTAAATGACACGCATATCATACATACATGTAGGAATCAGGATTGCATTTAGTCATCAGAGAAAAGGTAGTGGCGCAGAACTTTTGTGATTTCCAACAGCTGGTTGAAGCAGCGCTAAGTGTCGAGAACGTGGAGAACATCAAGAGTGTAGTGAATAGAAAGAGAAAGGGAAGAGAACAGTTCAGGAGGGGAGGTAATACTTCTATATTAGAAAAGAGTGCCAGGACTTTCCCTATGCAGTCTGAGGAGAGGGCCAATGGTGCGAGCAGGTCTAGAATGATGAGAACTGTTTCTCATTAAGTCTTAGAAGCGGAAGGCAGTAGAAGGGGAGAAGGGGGTAAGTCAACCATTACTAAGTGTGATCATTATGGGAAACTCCATAGAGGGGAATGTTATCGATTGACAGGAGCTTGCTTCAACTGTCAGGAAAAAGGGCACATGGCTAAAGAGTGCCCTCAGTATGCAAGACAGAAGAAAACTCAGTTGTAATTCTCAAGGAAGGCTGAGACTGGGGGATAGAAGACGACAATTGAAGTGGGAAGTTCTGAGACAGCTAAGACAGTGAACCCTCTAAGAAGACCAAGGGGGCAAGCACCAGCTAGAGTGTTTGCAATGACAAGGGAGGACGCAGTGACAACTCCGGAGGTTGTGACTGGTACGGTTACATTATTTGATGATAATATTGTTGTTTTGATTGATTCGGGTTCTACCCATTCATTTATTTCTTCAAATATAACTGTGCATGGTAGAGAACTGAGCCTATTGGATACTCCTTTGATGTTTAGTACTCCAATCGGCCATTATATTATTGTTAGTCAAGTTTATAGAGATTGTGAAGTACGTATTGGTGGGGAACACTTAGTGGTGAATCTAATGCCATTGAAGATAGGGGGATTAGATGTGATACTAGGCATGGATACGTTAGAAAAGTATAACGCCCATCTGGATTGCAAACAAAAGATAGTGGAGTTTGAATTGGATGGAGGTAGAACGGTAGTCTTTATAGGGGACAGGAAAGCAAGCCCGCCTAGAATTGTTTCAGCTCTGATAACAGAGAAGATGATAAGGAAAGTGTGTGAAGCATTTATGGCCTATGTGGTAGACACGAAGGTAGATAGAGGAAAGTTATAAGATATTCCCGTGGTCAAGGAATTCCCGGATGTCTTTCCTGAGGAATTATCAGTACTACCACCCTTAGGGAAATTGAGTTTCCCATTGAGCTTCTTCCGAGTACTGCACCAATATCGATTCCGCTTTATAGAATGGCTCCGGCAAAATTGAAGGAACTTAAAGAGCAGTTAGAAGAATTATTAGGGAAAGGGTATATTAGACCTAGCTCTTCACCTTAGGGAGCTCCGGTTCTTTTTGTGAAGAAGAAAGATGGATCGTTGAGAATGTGTATGGACTACAAGAAGCTCAATCATGTCACTATCAAGAATAGATATCTGCTTCCAGGCATAGATGATTTGTTTGACCAATTGTAAGGGGCACAGGTTTTCTCTAAGATAGATTTGAGATCAGGTTATCACCAGTTGAGGATAAAGGAGTTCGATATGTCAAAGACTGCTTTTAGAACACGGTATGGGCACTTTAAATTTTTAGTTATGCCCTTTGGATGAACAAATGCCCCTGCAACATTTATAGACTTAATGAATAGAGTTTTCAAGCCTTTCTTAGACCGATTTTTTATAGTCTTCATATATGACATATTGGTTTATTCTAAGAGTGACAAGAAGCATGAGGAACATTTGAGGATTGCCTTGGAGACATTAAGGAAGGAAGAGTTGTATGCCAAATTTGATAAATGTGAATTTTGGCCAGAGAAAGTGGCATTTCTTGGACATGTGATTTCGGAGCAAGGAATGCATGTGGATCCGAGGAAGATAGAAGCGGTTGTGAAGTGGTAAGCACCTAAAAGTGTAGCAGAAGTGAGGAGTTTTTTGGGTTTAGCGGGGTATTACAGAAGGTCTGTGGAGAGCTTTTCTATGATACAAGCTCCACTTTCCAAACTGACAAAAAAGAATCAGAAGTTTGTGTAGACAAAGGAGTGACAGAAGAGCTTTGAGAAATTGAAGAATAAGCTCACAACTGCACCAATTTTGACTTTGCCTTCCAGTAGTAATGGGTATATAGTATATAGTGATGCCTCATGGAAGGGATTAGGGTGTGTGTTGATGCAAGGAGATAAAGTGATTGCCTATGCTTCTAGACAATTGAAACCTGCATGACTTGGAGTTAGCTGCTATAATCTTTGTGTTGAAAATATGGAGACACTATTTATATGGAGTCACCACCAGGG
>JANQAP020008111.1:0-11616 GCA_026874005.2 Erythroxylum coriaceum | reverse complement strand
AAATTACCCCTGCCAAATAGCGATTTGACAATGATCTTGGTCGCAAAGGATGTGAAAGGAGCAAATTGAGCTCCTGCTGTAACTTTTTCAACCGCATGGAGGTGACTTTCTTGTTTAACTTTTTCTTTGTTCATATTTATCTTTATTTATACTATTTTGTTTTTCACATTAAGGATAAAGTGTTATTCAAGTGTGGAGATGCATATCATATGTGTGAATTTTTGTATTTGTATATATCAATTGTGTGAAAATTTTACAATTGTACAGTTTTTATTAGGTTGGCATTATAATGTATGCATTTTGTCAATGTGTCAATGTCAAGATATGAATGGAATTAGTTTAGCTTTAAACATGGTCATTTAAATTATAAAGGCAGAGTAACTTATGAATTTTATGTTTTAAGCATCTTTGGGATGAATATGTATGTTAATTAGGATATGATAGCTATTATTTCACTTTATGACTTTTGTTCATATACATTTATAATTATAGTCAATTGAATTGGTTAGCATTATTAGTACCCTTTCATAAGAATAACTGACTAAGAAGAAATGAAGTAGGTAAACAAAAATTAAATAAAAACTATTCTACTGGCCTTTTTTATGAAAATTGGGTTAGGAATAGAGCTGGTAGCTAGTGGAGAGTTATGATATAGCAGAATAACTATGGGCATTCACGAAAAATGTTTATCTTTCCGCCAAAATGATAGAATGACACTCCAACCAAGCTAAATAAACAACATAACCTAGTTGAGTAACTAAGGGACATTCATGACAAGGTGTTTGCCTTTATGCCAAAAATACTAAGTTATCGTTAAAGAATTTTTTTTAAAAAGGTGTTAGAATAAATAAAACCTACTAATCTTTTACAAATATCAAGAATTTTCATGAAAGGTTACTTAGTGATAGTTTGCCTTTTTGAGTGAGAAGTAATAATAAATGCACGCTGATAAGTGCCATAAGTGTATAAATAGAATGTTAATATTTTAATTGACATGTATATTTAAATCAAAGCACTTAAACTTCAAAGGAATAAGTTAGTATGTTGTCACTTTTTAAGTGATTGATGTTTCAAGTTAAGTAAATTTAGTAAGGTTAGATGCTATTATACCATTATTGTATTATTGTATGATTGTGTGATTATGTGATTATATGTTTTTGTGATTTTTTAATTTGTGTTTTTAGTTTTGGCTTGAGAACAAGAAAAGGTTTAGCATGGGGATGTTGATAAGTGTAGATTATATTATGTATTTTTAGGTGTTTAAGTGTGTTTTCAAGTATTTCTTAGATGATTATCAAGTGTATAGGTTTAGAATTGCGTTATTGTCAGTGGTGGTATGTATTCTAAGTGCTTATTTGGTATAGAGCGAGAATTGGATCTTAATTTTATATTTCAAGATGTGTTTGATTTGTTTGTGAGTGTTGGAAACAGGAAATTGAAGAATGAAGAAGAAGTTGGATGTAGAAAGGAAGGCATGATCATGCCAAAAGGCATGATCTTGACAGAGAGGATTTAACAACATGAGGCACAATCGTGCAAAAGATAGCAATTCCAGCAAATTTTGGCTTTTCCAACTCGCAAGCCTTTCTGTATTTTCGAGCTTTCAGGTTTATTTTTGGAACCAAATGAAGTGGGGAAACCTTAGAAAGAACCCTATAAGCCTCAAGAACTATTTAAGAATAAGAAAAACGTAAAATAATTCAGCAACCATTACATCAAATAAGATCAAGAGGAGACATTAAGAAGACCTTCAAAGAAATTCCAGATTTTGAGATTAAGACACAAACTAGTTTTTTCTTCTTATCCTTTATTTGCAATATTTTGGAAGTGCACGAGTCGTAAGCGTAGTATATGAGGTGTCGATCCTACGAGGAATTAGTGAACTAATTGAATCCTTATTTGTCTAAGGCCTAAAAGTGTAATTAAAATGAAAATAAAAATGAACAATAAATTAAGCAAGTGAATATAGATCAATTGAAAATGAAATTGTAAAATTAACACAAAGAAATCAAAATTGAGTGCAACCGATTAACAATTGAAAATTCACAAAAGGAAGGTTAACCAATTATGAGAAAAGGGGATTTATCATATCATTTAATGCTAACTTAATTACTTTTGAGTTAATTCAGTATCAGTCCTAGACTTTCGAAGGGTGGATTACTCTCTTTCGAGTTATAATAATTAAGTCTTAAATCATAAACCCTAATTGAATTGAATTATTAAAATTGCAATATCTCGATTAACAAAAACAACCTACAACCTAA
Organism: Erythroxylum coriaceum; assembly: GCA_026874005.2. NCBI lineage: Eukaryota > Viridiplantae > Streptophyta > Magnoliopsida > Malpighiales > Erythroxylaceae > Erythroxylum > Erythroxylum coriaceum. The sequence continues at coordinate 9,352 of JANQAP020008111.1, read as the reverse complement.
TTAGATTTTAAGCATTCTAATAGACAATTGGGTCATGACACAAGATCTTTCTTCGTATAAATTACCAATTTGATTGATTGTGTGATATAGTAAATTGTTTAACTCTCATTACTCAATCTAATCATTTTGTTATTGGTTCACTGTCTCGATTTATTACCAAAGCATGCAAATATGACAAACAATCATAATACCTATCTCATTAACATCAAAAGCAAATATATTAACATTGTGTCAAGAACAAATCCCTAAAAGAGTTTATTACATCCTTAAACATAGATTCATCATCATCATATCCATCTTATACATCAAATGAAAGAAATAACAATATGAAATGAGAAAGATAACTAAGAGTGGACTGGGAGTGGCAGCAGCTGTAACAACTCCTTCTTCCTCTCTCCTGTTCTCCCTTCTTCTCTTCTCTTCCTTAGCTTCTTTCCAAATGTAGCAAATGGAGGCTCTTCTTTTAAGGTTTCTTCCTTTTTCTTTTATATGCCTTTTCCATTTAGGGTGAAAACTAGGTTTTACCCAGGCCTAAATGTTCAAAATAACCCTAAAAATGTTGAGTTCAGAAGCAGTCCCCATGTTTGTTATTGCGCCTGTCACGATCGTAACCAATGAGTCACAATCGTGACACTTAAAATTAGGCTTCTATCATGATCGTGGCCATTGAGTCACAATCGTGACATGGTCCTATTTGGATTCTGTCACAATCATGGACAATGAGTCATAATCTTGACCTTGGTTGGTTAGCTACTATCATGATCGTGGCCAATAAGTCACAATTATGACCTGGGCTCCTCCTTCGAGTTTTCTCCAAATCTTCTTAGGTCTTCTTTACCTAATCTTAAATACTATCAAAACGCCTCAACACACAAAATTAAAGCCCGATAACATGCTATAGACCATATAATAACCAAAAACACAAACATATATCACACAAACACAAACACAATTCTAAACCTAAGCATGCACAAATCATTTAATTAACAACTTAAAAAGTACTAAATTACCCACTAAAACACAATGAAACCTATAACTATCAACATCCCCACAGTTAAACTTTTACTTGTCCTCAAGCAAAAGCAAAAGCAAAACAAAACAGAAACATACCAAACAATAACATATATAAGCACACATATGCAATAATGGTACAATATCATTGAACTTTAAGAAACTAATTTAACTTCAAACACAAACCTTCAAGTTGGTCTAACTTATTAACTTATGAAATATATGGCTAAGCACTTTGGACTAAAAATATATACTAATCAAGACCTTAATGTCAAATTCATTTACCCTCATCACTAGCACACACACATTGATAATTATTTAGTCAATCAAATTTGTAACTATCCCTAAGTAACTTTTCATGAAAATTCAAGCTATTCACAAATATCGATAGGTTTTATTTATCAAAAACTATTTTTTAAAATTTTCATTAACATTGACCTAGTCTTTTGACGCGAAAGCAAATATCTGTGATGAATGTCCCCTAGTTACTCAACTAGGTCATGTTTTATTAATTTGCTTGATTGGAGTGTCATTTTATCCTTTTAACGTGAAGGAAAAAATTTGTGATGAATATCCCCTAGTTACTCAACTAAATCACATTCTCAATTGGCTAATAACTCTATTCATAACTCGAAGGCCATCGAAATAGTTATTTATTTAAGAAATACATATTTTTTCACATTTTATTTCCTACCTCATTTGTTTAGTTATTTCATTCTTATGAAAGGATACTAGTAATTCTATTTATTAAATTGACCTAAAATTATAAATGTATGTGGCAAATTCCTGGGGTGAATGAAATAACATCATATCCTAATTAACATGCATATTTAACCAAAGTGACCTAAGATACTAATTTCATAAGTTAATAAATCTTTACAACCTACAAGACTATGTTCATAGATAAACTGATTCCATTAAGTCATAGCCATTGATATATTCACTCAAGTCACATCATGAAACCTAAATAAGACTAACATACAATATGCGAAATTCACACTCAAAATAGAAACATATAATGCACATAACCCTCCCACCACTTGGACAACACATTTTTCTCAATGTTAGAAGAACGAATGACATATAATATGGGAATAAAACAAAATGACAAGAAACAATAAGAACAAAATAAAAATAAAAAGACAAGGGTTAGAGAATAAAAACCCATAATGGCAATTGAGGTGGTGATGGCGATGGTGTCGGAGGTGGAATCTCCACGCTTTAAACAGAAAAGTATTTGTAGATGCTTCGGATGTCTTAACATTGTCTTCTTTGCTCCTTCGTTATTTCCGTTAACATCTTGACATTATATGCAATAGCTTTGTTACTATTTGAAATTGCTTCAAGTACCTTCTCCCATTGTAATATCCTGTTTTTCGATACTTGCTTAAGGTTCTAACCCTAGATTAAGCATTGCATATACATGCATAACATAAACATATACATATGAATATTGATATTTGTACATATTACAAGTTAGCATATGCACTCATTTGACATGTCCCAGGGTATGAAAGATGTAACGTGAACATGATGTAAATTATGAATTTATATGGCTTGAATTTTGGTATGATTAGATATCAATTGATAAATTAGAATTAAATGTTATCAATTGAGAGATTAATGAATTAATATGTACATTTGGACTAGGACAAATGCTAAGTAGTAGGATAAATTGATACATGAAAAATTAGGATTACTAAGCCTAAAATTGAGTGACATTTGGCGTAGTTAAATGTGTGACAAATGGACTATTAATTAAATGACAATTGGATCAATTAGTATGTGACAAGTGGACCAATCTTAGAGTGACACGTGGACTGATTAGTAGGAGAAAAATGGCTACTAAATGTGTGGATTATTGGCAGCATATTGATTAGGCAAATGTAATATATGCTTTAAGACAAATGTTGACATTAGAAGGTGACACCTAGCATGTGATGTAGCAAGTTTCTACAGCTGAGTTTTGTTATTTCTTTCCTTTGTTTCCTTCATCGAAATAAATCTTTCTTTTCTTTGTAATGTTTTTTGAACCCTAGCTAAGATTCTACACCAAAACCATACGTATGTCCTACACCAATTAGCCAAGATATCTGTTCAAAGTTGTCTTCACCTTGCTGTCCCAAAAAACCAGCTCACTTTCACTTTAGAATTGCATTGATTTTTTCTTGCTTGGGAGGATTGATTAATCTTGAATTTTGTGATGAATTGAAAGCCTAATAGGTAAGTAACAATCTGAGTTTTATGACATGTCAAATGATATAAGAATGATGCTTGAATTAGAATGAAATGCATGTGATATTGGTGAAGATATGTGCTGGAAAATGTTACATGAACTTGGAAGTTTTTTTGTTTTGTTTTTGGTATATGAAAACTGTGGAGTATAGGGCATTATATGGATGAATTGGAATGGAATTTAATGTATAAAGAAGGTGAATTTATGCTAAAGAAAGTTGTTAAAAGAGTTTTCTTGAATTGAGAAAGGATTAGACCTATATGCATGATTGATTTTTGATGCATGAAAGACTAGGATTTATGAGCTATTAATTGAATAAATTTGAGCTGGAATTGGAGAGGTTATTGATAAGGAATTGGAGTATGATTCAGGCCTGGTAGAGGTGTAATTGATGAACTATAAACAGGATGCTTTAACTTTGGTATAAAATGTGAAAAATCTGGAAAACTAATGAATGGATACTTTTCTAGTCTATTTTTACATATACAAAAATGGTAGTTTTTAGACTTCTATATGGATGATTTAATTTGGGAATTGAAGTATAATTGATGAGGAATTCATGCTAAAGATAGGTGTTATTAAGGAGTTTTCAAATCTGGAAAATTTGAGTTGTAGGTGTGTTGTAAAAGAATAAATGTTAATGGCATAAGTGAGCAGAGTTTTGTAAGCCTTAGTGTAACCAATTTGGAAGTTTAATTAACCTAAAATGAAGTAACCTTAAGGGACATGAAATCTGGAAAATTTCAGATGTTAGTGATGTCTTTAAGCTTGTTAAATTCGTGAGGTATTAAAGGTAGAAAAGTTATACACTTTAGTAATGTTGACGACAAATTCTGGAATTTTAATTTCAGCCTTGCATAGATCTTGAACCAGCTGGGAAATGTCACTCTAAATTGATATATTTGGACATGATTAAGGTTAGGAATAAGCCTAGATTGTTGCTTGATAAATTGGATAAGATCTTGATAAGTTTATGTAGTTATTTGATGTCATAATCTAAAGAATGGACTTTTTTGAAGTGTTGAGTTCAAATCTAGAAATTATGATTTGTTAAAGGAATAAATGAGTTCTTTTAAAGCAAATATGATCTTTAGGAAATGAATAATGTGTATAAGGTATGGATGAATGGGTATTAAAGAACATAGGGTATTTATGAATGAGAATTGGGTGAATGTATGAGTATATGTTGCTGGAATTTAGTGAATGTATAGATTTAGCTTACAAAAATTTCAGATGTAAAGTACCAATTGTGTGTGTATTATAAGAAGCTTTTGGATCATGGAAATGTTCAAGGATAAGTGTAAAGTATGATTGATGAATTTGGAGTAAATCAACCTAATTTAAAGGTGCAAACCTAATTGCAAAATGGTAGTATACAAAGTATGATGTTGAATGGTTAAGAAATTTGAATAAGGTTACATACCTAGGAAAAGTCAATTAAGCATGCATTAAACATGACATATGTGTATATGTGCACAAATGAATATGTATTTGATTGATCGACTTTGTAGTGTGAATTATGTGTGAATTTTATAATTTTAGACGGTCAAGTCGAACGCCATTCAGATATTGCTAGACCATCCAGGCAATAGCATAAATTAGAGCGTACTATGAGTCAACCTATATGAAATCCCTAGGATTGATTTATTTCTATTTCTATTTAATTCCCATATATTGAACTATTAATGACTTTATGGTCTGAGGAGATTGATATTTGGGAATGTATTAGAAGTGTTTCTGTTTTCATTTGAAATCTAAATGATATCTATTTGCATCTGAATTTTGAATAATTTTTGAATACTTAACGAAAGTTGAAAGTTGGATTGAGGTCCGATGAATATGAGATTTTGTCTATGCATCATAAGTAAATGTTTGATGGCATATTCTATGATTTGATACATGATATGAAATGCATGATCAGATAAAGGCGTTGTGACCAGATTAGCCAGTCTGAAAGAGCTTTAAGCTCATAATTCTGCATATAGAGCCTGGCTCTGTGATTTTTGTATCTAAATGATCCCAATACGGGACATTATCTGTATTTGTATCTGAAGGCACTCTGTCACAACAAATAATAATGAAAGTGGAGTCCTATAAGCATATGCATTGGTACATGATTATGCATTATATGATTATGAATCTTTTTCTGAGATTGCGATGATAAAGTGATATGCCATTGTTGATTATGCGATTGATTAGGATATGCATGATCTGAAAGATTATATGAAATGTGGACTTTGATTATGCCTTATTGAGATAAGGAATGTTATGAATTTGGTTATATGTGTAATATCTGTGTATTTGATACGAGTGAGATCATCAATTATGGTTCACTCACTGAATTTACAAAACTTATTAAAATTGCAACATGGTTTTTCAGATACGAGACAGGAGACCTAGTTCCTAAGATTCTCTAAAAGAACATTTTAGATTAAGATATGGCTCAAAGGTTTGTCAGCTAGCATCTGAGGAGTTGTAGTTGTGTTTATGTACTTTTCATTTCATGTAGCTCTTTTGTATAAGGAGTAGAAAACTCTTAGATGTTTATGATGATGTAAATATTGGTTTAAATGAAAGTATTGTTACAATGTAGCTTTTGTTAAGTTATGAAATGAAGAATTGAGGTTTTAAAGTATTATGTTATTATTTATGATGCCTTATAAGAGATTTTGATTGCTCAAATATACCATTGTCATAGGGTATGTATTGGAATGTCCTCTAGATATTTGAGTGTATACTCTATGGTAGTAGGGTGTTTCAATTCTTGCTTTGGCATCCATAGGCCTATACAAGGACATTTAGACATGATTTATAGTGAGAGATTCGAATTGTGATCACAACTTTTTTTTATAGGTCATCTGCTAGATTAAGTTGGAGAGTCAGCTGACATAGAGTCTGTAGGAGCCAATAGAGAGTCTCCTGTACCTGAGTTTGCATAGATGCCTCTAAGAATCCCTGAGAGGAGGGAAAGGCGATACGATAAGCTTAGAAAGTATGGGGCTATGAACTTTTACGAAAGCACAGACCCTACTGAGGCAGAAGGGTGGTTAGAGAGAACTGAAAGGGTTTTCGATCAGATAAGCTGCGAGTCAGATGAGAGGTTTGATTATGCAGTTTCCCTACTGCAAGGTCCAGCATATCAGTGGTGGAAGACTATTCCAGGAAGTGTGACCAGACCTTGTAGTTTAACTTGGGAAGATTTTCTAAGTGTGTTTCGAGAGAACTATATGCCCAAGATTTATCTGGACAGAAAGATGAAAGAATTTCTAGATTTGAAAAGCAAGGCAGACTCACAGTGGCAGAGTATGAAATAAATTTTAATGAGTTAATGGGGTATGCAACTGCATTAGTCCCAACTGAAGAGGATAAGTGTATGAGGTTTAAGGATGCGTTGAACATCAAAATCAGGGCAAAGCTAGCCATTTCGAATTTGGGTAGTTTTATGGAACTACAAACGGCCTCGATTAGAATTAAAAAATTATTAAAGGATGGTCAGGGAGAGTACAGACAGAAGTTTATAGCGAAAAGATAGAGTGAGTCTCAAGTTGATTATGGCATAAGCTTCAGTAAGCATTAGAACCAATTGTCTCAATTACAAACTAGATCGAGATAATCAAGGTTTCGACCAAGAGGTGGTTTTATTCAGACTGGTAGAGGTAGAGGACAAGTGCCCTCCTAGCAATCCCAACAGATGCCTGAGTGTGAACATTGTGGTAAGAAGTATGGTGGGAAGTGTAGAAGATTATCAGGAGCTTATTTCTGTTGTGGCTCTGTAGAGCATCAGATCAAAGATTGTCCCGAGACATTGGGACCACAGTCTGGTATAAGAGGAGGAATAATGACTAATATGACGATTCAACAGAGTAAAGCTACTGGATTAGTACAGAGAGGCAAGGCAGAGATAGAGGCAGGACACAATCAGTAGGGTCTAATTTCAAGACTGAGGTGCGGAGTAACCAGCCATAGTCTCAAGTCAAGACCTATTCCATCATCAAACAGGAGGTACAGAACTCCCCAAATGTGGTAGCAGGTGTGTTGAATGTTTTTAATTTTGAAACATTTACATTGGTAGATCCAGGATCTACACATTCATTCATCGCACCGCATCTGGCATCTAGACTACATTGTGATAGAGAAATGTTAAATTGTGGTTTAGTAGTGAGTACTCCAGTAGGTAGTACTACAGTGATCGGTGAGGTATGTAAAGGGTGCATAGTTCGGATTGATCAGGCAGAGGTAGAAGTTGATTTGATCGTATTGCAGTTGAGAGAGATAGACCTTATTCTAGGCATGAATTGGCTTACTGCTCATAGGCCATAATGAACTGTTACACTAAAGAGGTAGTTCTTGAATCCCCTAATTAGTCGAGAGTAGTGTTTCGAGGAGTTAGTTAAGCAGTGCCAGCTCGATTAATTTCATTCATGAGTGCTTTGAGATTGATGTGAGGAGGATGTGAGGCTTATTTGGCCCATATGGTTTATACTTGTATTGAACAGACCATTCAAGATATTCCTGTTGTTAGGGATTTTCTAGAAGTGTTTCCTGCAGAACTACCAGGTTTACCCTCAGAAAGGGAGATAGAGTTTACAATAGACCTTGTTCTAGGTACCGCTCCTATATTAATTCCTCCATATAGGATGGCATTTGTAGAACTGAAGGAACTGAATACCCAGTTACAAGAGCTATTAGACAAGGGTTTCATCAGGCCCAATGTGTCACCTTGGGGAGCTCTAGTATTGTTTGTAAAGAAGAAGGATGGGACTTTGAGGTTGTGTATTGATTACAGATAGTTGAATCGGCTTACAGTAAAGAATAAATATCCGTTGCCAAGAATTGATGACTTGTTTGATCAATTATAGGGAGCTCAAGTATTCACCAAGTTAGATTTAAGGTCAGGGTACTATCAGTTGAAGATAGTTGAGGCTGATGTACCGAAGAGTGCATTTAGAATGAGATGTGGGCACTTCGAGTTTTTGGTGATGCCTTATAGGTTGACGAATGCCCCAGCTGCATTTATGGCTCTGATGCATAAGATATTCCAACCTTATTTATATCATTTTGTGATTGTATTTATTAATGATATCTTGGTGTATTCAAAGTGTAAAGAAGAACATTCAAAACATTTCATATTGATTCTACAAATAATGAGAGAGAAACAGTTGTATACCAAATTCAGTAAGTGTGAATTTTGGCTTGAACAAGTAGTATTCTTGGGTCACATTGTATCGTGTCAGGGCATACAAGTGGACCTAAAGAAAGTAGAAGTAGTGATCAAGTGGGAAGCTTCGAGAAATGTTTCTAAGATCTAGAGTTTCCTTAGATTAGCCGAATACTACAGGAGATTTATTGAGGGGTTCTCACTGATCTCAGCCCCTTTAAAAAAACTTTTAAGGAAGAACGTGCCTTTCAGATGGAGTGATGAATGTCAGAAAAGTTTTGAAGAGCTAAAACATCGGTTAACTACAGCACCAGTGTTAGCTATTCCATTTAGATCTAGAGGTTATGTAGTGTATAGTGATGCTTCACACCTAAGATGTGTATTGATGTAGCATAGTAGAGTGATAGCATATGCATCGAGATAGTTGAGGTCTCATGAGTTTAATTATTTGGTACATGACTTGGAACTTACTGCAGTAGTATTTGCTTTGAAGATTTGGAGACATTATTTGTATGGTAAAACTTTCTAGGTATTCACTGATCATAAAAGTCTAAAATATCTGTTGAGCTAGAAAGAGTTGAATATGAGACAGAGGAGATGGATAGAATTTTTAAAAGATTATGATTGTACAATTATCATCCAGGGAAAGCTAATGTGGTGGTTGATGCATTAAGTCATAAATCAAATAGCAGTGTGGCTCAAGTACAGTTATTGATAGGTGTGCATTAGGATATGTTTTTATAAGTAATTAGCATGTGTTTTCTAGCATAATTGTTGATTATTGTTCTAGTTTAGGATTCATTTTGTATGTTTGAGTTAAGTTTGATTTTCATTGTTGTTCTTACATGTTTGATGTTAATTGAGGGCAATAATTGACTATTTTTATGTAGAAAGAAGGAAGGAGCAACTTGGAGGGTGAACTAAAGATCAAAGAGGAGAAGAAATGA
>JANQAP020008091.1:0-11617 GCA_026874005.2 Erythroxylum coriaceum | reverse complement strand
CCGATCTGTCCATCAATTATACTAACAAGGATCAAAGCAACTTTTGCTACAATTAACATAACTAGACCCATCAATGGTCACATATACTATAACCAATTGACATGGATCAAGCATGGATGTGTAGCATGGAAATTATAAGCAGTGTGATCTTCGCATGCTTATTTCCAACTGGTCCAACCTTATGCTTTAGTGAGATCAATTTTAAATAAGTTCAGAGATAAAATAAAACAAATATCTTAAAGCTGAAAATAACCTCAAACAAATTAACCAAAAACTATATCCAAATTGATAGTGAAAAATGTCTAATCTGAAAAGCATCTACAAGACAAACTCCCACTGAAACTATATATCTTGAAAAGATGCAACACCCATATGAGCAGTGTGCTCATAAAAGACCTTGGGCGGCACTCCTTTAGTAAGCAGATCCGCAATCATGGAGTTTGATCTAATGTGCTGTATAGACAATTGTCAACTCTGAACTCTTTCTTTAACAATTAGGAACTTCATGTCGATGTGCTTCGACTTTGTCGAGCTCCTATTGTTATTGGAATATAGCACTGCCGAGTTATTATCACAAAATAACTTAAGTGTTCTTTTAATAGAGTCCACAATGTGCAGCCCCGTGATAAAGTTTCGTAGCCATATCCTATAGTTAGATGCCTCATAACACGCTATAAACTCCACTGCCATGGTGGAAGAAACTATAAGTGTCTATTTAGCAGTCTTCCAGGAAATAGCTCCTCCAGTAAGCAGGTACATATAGCCCGAAGTGGATCTCCTACTATCTTGGCATCCAGCAAAATCAGAATTAGAATAACCAATAATCTCCAGCTTATCCAATTTTCTGTATGTGAGCATATAATCTTTTATTCTCTGTAAGTACCGCATGACCCGTTTGGCTACTTTTTAGTGATCCAATTCCAGGTTACTTAAATATCTCCCTAGCATTCCAACAATGTATGCAATATCCAGAAGCGTACAAACCTGAACATACATTTAGGGATGGCAATGGGTAGGGTTCAGTTCAGGTATTACTCTACCCATATCCATATCCATTTTTTATGACTCAACCCATATCCATATCCATATCCATCGGTTTTTACAATTTACTACCCATATCCAAATCCATTGGATTGTTCGAGTTTTCAGATATCCATCGGGTTGTATAGCACAAAAAAATATAACTTCTAAATGGAAAATATAAAGAGCAGATTTTTACGAATGCTCCAAATCAAAATTAGTTTCATAATAATAAGTTAAGATTTTGATTTGTATGTTCTAAAAAACCATAAAATTGGAATAATAAAAATCATAATGCTTAGTACGAAGACAACATATATTTTTCACAATCATGAACTGGAACAAAGACTGAAATATCCAAAGCTTCAAATTGTCTTTGCGTGAACTCCACAACATTCAAAACTCCATCTCCATATCATTTGCATTATTATCATCTTATAAGAAAATAAAATATGATGAAAAAGGTGAGGATTGAGGAGTAAAGTGGGTATTTCTTCTCAGAAAATATTAATATTTTATTATATTTAACCATAAATATTCAAAAAAATAAAAAATAGAGTTAATAAAAAATGGGTAGGATATGGGTATCCATCGGTTCGAGTTATCACTAGACCCATATCCAAATCCATATTCACATCCATTTTTCAGCATCCATTTAAAATCTATTTTTTAGCCTTCATGTCCATTTTTTCGGGTCGGGTAGTGCAGATATTAATTAGGTTGAAAACCCACTGCCATCCCTACATACATTAGACTTCCAACAGTCGAAGCATAAGGAATCTTTTGCATTTCCTTAGCTTCAATGTCATTCTTGGGGCATTGACTTAAACTGAACTTATGTCCTTTAGACACAGGGGTATCACTTGGTTTACAATTTTACATTTCAAACCTTTTAAGTACCTTTTCGATATAGCTCTTTTGTGATAATCCAAGAATACCTCGAGAGTGTTCCCGATGTATCTAAATCCCTAAAACAAAAGAGACGGTACCAAAATCTTTCATTTCAAATTTCTTTCACAGAAATCTCTTAGTTTCGTGCAATAAGCCTGTATCATTTGCGGCAAGCATTATGTCATTAACATATAAAACCAGAAAAATGTACTCACTCCCACTAAACTTATAGTATATACAATCATCAGCCAAGTTCATCTCAAAACTGAACGAGATGATAACTTGGTGAAATTTGTAATACCATTGACGAGATGCCTGCTTAAGTCCATAGATGGATTTATTTAGTTTGCAAACCATTTGCTTTGTATCTCCTGACACACAGCTTTTTGGCTGCACCATATAAATCGTCTCATCAATGTCACCATTGAGAAACGATGTCTTAACATCCATCTGATGTAACTCAAGATCAAAATGTGTCACTAATGCCATTATTATCCTGAAAGAGTCTTTCAAAGAAACTGGAGAGAAAGTCTCTTTATAATCAATACCTTCTTTTTGTGTAAAGCCCTATGCGACAAGACGAGCCTTGTACCTTTCTACATTGCCTTTCGAATCTTTCTTGGTCTTAAATATCCATTTGTAACCAATAGGTTTCACACCTTTAGGCAATGGTACAAGGTCCTAAACATCATTGTCCTTTATGGACTTTATCTCTTCATTCATGGCATTAATCCACTTTTGAGAGTTAGAACTTTCCATGGCTTGACCGAAGTTGATTGGATCATCTTCCACCATATCAATGTCAACTTCATGCTCTTGAAGAAATACAACATAATCATCTGGAATTACACTTCTCCTCTCTCTAATGGATCTCCTTAATGGCATAGGTTCTTGAGGTTGTAGAGTTTGTTCTTCTGGAACAAGTTGTTGAACTTGAGGAGTTTCCATGACATTGTCTTGATCCAGAATTGCTTCTTGAGCAATGTTAGGAATGGAAACCTGACCTGATCATTGTCAATAGTAATTAGAGGAATTGTAACGTGTTCCTCTTTAAAAACAAAGTCCTTAATCCTTTCTCCCCCCGTAAACTCAACATCCTTAAAAAATCGGGCATTTCCTGTCTCAAAAATTACCTTCGTAGTGGGATCATAAAACTTCTAACCCCTGGATCTTTCAGAATATCCAATAAAGTAACAACTGATAGTCCTTGAGTCTAGTTTCTTTTCATTTAGCCTATAAGGCCTTGCCTCAACTGGACATCCCCAAATGTGCAAGTGTTTTAAACTAGGCTTCTTGCCCGTCCAAAGTTCATAAAGGGTCTTATCAGTTGCTTTAGTTGGAACTTTGTTGAGTATATATGCTGCGGTCTTTAGTGCTTCTCCCCAGAGTGATTCTAGCAAGGTAGAACAACTAATCAAACTCCTCACCATATCCTTGAGCGTTCTGTTTCGTCTTTCAACAACACCATTCATGCTAGGCGAACCTGGCATAGTGTATTATGGGATGATACCGAAATCCTCTAGGAATTTAGCAAATGGTCCTGGACGTTGTTCACCTGATCCGTCATATCTACCGTAGTACTCGCCACCACGATCAGATCTGACACTTTTAATCCTTCTGTTGAGTTGGTTCTCAACTTCAATCTTAAAGTTTTTGAACACGTTCAAAGACTGTGATTTGTTATAGATGAGATAAAGGTAGCCATATCGCGAGAAGTCGTTTATAAGCATTATAAAATATGGTTGACCATTCCAAGACGCCCAAAGGAATGGCCCATAAATATCCATATGGATAAGTTCTACGACGTCTGAAGCCCTATTGGCACCCAATCTCCTAACATTTGTTTTTTTTCCCCTTAATGCAATTAACACAAGTAGCAAAATCTGTAAAATCAAGGGTATCGAGAAATCTGTTTGACAGAAATCTCTCAATTCTCCTTTCGAAGATGTGATTTAATCTCTTGTGCTACAACGAGGCAAAATTCTCTCGGGTTAATTTGTGCTTTAAACTTTGTGTACCCATATGCAAGGCTTCATTAAATGAAGCATTAGTTTCAAGGATATATAGATTATCATAACCTGATAAATTATCGGCACCAACCAAATTTGAATTTTGAAAGAGACTAAATATTTCATTTCTAAATGAACAACAATAACCAGATTTGTTCAAAGCAAAAATAGAAATCAAATTTTGTCTAAAAGACAGTACAATGAAAGTCTCAACGAAATCTAAATTAAATCCAGTTCTTAACAATAATCTAAAAGTCACTATTGTGTCAACTTTTACTGACTTGTCGTCACCTACATAGATGTATCTTTCACCATCACTTGGTTTTCAGCAACTCAGGCAACCCTGCATAGACACACTGATATGAGTTGTTGCTCTAGAATCTAACTACCATGTATGTCTAGGTACCGAAGTTAAATTAACCTCAGAACAAACCAAAATAAGAAGCATACCTTTCTTTATACGCCATGCATGATAATTGGCACACTGCTTCTTTACATGACCTTCAGCGTCAAGAAGAAACAGCCTTTTGGATTTCCATCCTTTTACTGTTTCTTTTGTGTTGTTGGAACCGTAGATTCCTTAGTTTTCTTTCTTTTGTTCCTTTTGTCCTTAGATGTTGTGGCTAAGTGAGCACTTTCTGCCTTATCATGCTTCAACCTTCCCTCTTCTTGGACATAATGTGAGATAAGCTCATTAAGAGACCATGTCTCTTTTTGACAGTTATAGCTCACCTTGAATTGATTGTATTGTGCCGGAAGAGATATCAAAACCAGACGCACTAACAAGTCTTCAGATAATTCCAACTTAAGTGCTTTCAAGTTTGAAGTAATGTGAGACATTTCCATAATGTACTCTCTTATGTTTCCTTTTCCTGCATACCTCATTGAGATAAGCTTTGTCAAAAGTGTACTTGTTTCAGCCTTTTCATTTTTAACAAATCTTTTCTCAAGATCCTCGAGGAAACCCTTAACCTTAGTGATCTAATCGGATATAGTGCCCTGAAAAGCTTTTGGAATGGCACGTTTCATGATCATCAAGCTCATACGATTCGACCTTTCCCACTTTTCCATCTCTCTCTTTTGATCAGAGGTACTCTCACCAGTAAGTGGATCAGGTTGATCGACTCGTAAAGCAAGATCCAAGTCTATGACTCCAAGAACAATCAAAATGTTCTCCTTCCATGACTTAAAATTGGGGCCATTGAGCATAGGAATGGAATTAACACTAGCAAAGACATTTGTAGCAGAACCAGGAACTGAACAGAGAATAAAACAAACAAAATCTAATTACTCACATAACAACATTGTAATATGTCAAATTAATTATACACAGATAATGGTAAGACCCCATCATAAGATACCTAGCACAACATTAATATTTAGTCTTTGGACATAAGTACTAACTTGTAAATGGTACCTTGGTGTAGTGATCAAACACTGGCAATAAGGCATGTCAAACAATAAACCTTTCTTTGGACCGATTTAATATTCACATTTTACACTGAATAATTGCCACACATTTACCACCACAAATGTATATACAATTCGGGTCAAATATTAACTTTCCTTTAGACCAGTCAATATTCGCATGAATAACATACACACAAAACTTTTTAACATTCTAAGTTAAATTAATTTTCATAAGAGAGGTTGCTTTGACAACATGTTGCTTCAATTAATTTAAGTTCAAATGCTATATATTTCTTTAAATTAACAAAATATGAAATTAAAATACCCAAATTTTGTGTAACCTGTATGAAAGCATCATAGCTCTAATTTCTTGATGCTATGACACTGACAATTCTGTCAACTCAAATCGAGAATTGGGTCAAAATTTTACAAATCAAACCAAAAATTATAAATTTTAAACCTCAAAACTCATCCCTCATAATGTTAATCTGTAACATACATACTAGAAAGTACGAATTTAAAACTTTCTAATATGCTAAAACTTTAGGGTTGATTCTGGTCTTTATCTAAATCTTGAATCACGCAGCATATATAAAGCTTTAAAAAAATGCTTCTATTTTATTGATGACATGGTTAAACAATAACACCAAATAAAGGTAATTCTTGTCTTTATACCATGGTAAAATTTTAAAACCAAATAAAGTTTTGGTTATTATCAAATGGTCAAAACTTAAAACCAAACAAAATAGAGCCAGGAACAAAACAGAGCCAGATACAAAACAGAGACAGAAACAAAACAGGAACACTTTCCTGTTCACCTTGTGTGGTTTCCTTTGTTGAGTTTGTGGTCAGGTAGAGTCGATAATGCCAAATACACCTCCGTACCCCTTCAAGTAATTCTACTTCTCGCATAGTATCTTACTACTGCCCGTAAGGTACTTGGAAACAACCTTCACATCTTTGCCTAGGGGGAATATTTCAGGATAAGAAGTCAAAAGAAGAAGAGAGTTGCATAAGAACTATGGAAATTTCTGAAGATCCAGTACATTTATCATCTAGTTTGTCTTTAACTAGTTTGCCTAGAAGTGTGAAGCATGTTTTATCAAACAAAATAGAAAATCTTGTTGAAGTTACTCATGTGCCTGTAGAAAACCGTGTTTGTGAGTCTTCTTTATCTTTGTTAAGTCCTTATAGCATATATTCTCGTGACCGTTCTTGGACGAGAAGTATTAGGAGTGTGCTATCTACTCATAAACCTCGTGTGAAAGAAATCATCCAAAGTTCCAGATTGGAACAGTGTGGTCTCAGATCTACAACAGCAGAACAATACGTAAAGCTTGAAATCTGTAAGGAGCTGATCACCTTATGGAGGGAGCAGAATCATACACATCTTCATATTGGAGCTATACGACTTGTTCTTACCTTACATGGAAGAAAAGGTATTCCTGCGACATCCAGGATATCTCTCTTGGACACTGCCTACACAACGTACCAAAATGCTTTTATTGGTACCTTGCTGACTACTTTAGATAAAGGGGGTGTAATCTTGACCATAGCACCTGATTTCAACATCAGGTTAGATGATCCTACATTATCTGAACGTCTACAAGTTCAGATCCAGATCACTGGAGCAAATCAAGATCCTACAGCCATCATGGCTACTCTACATCACCAGATGATCTATCATCTGCGGAATCATGGGTTGGACATAAACTTTCCTAACTCTACTTCGGATGCTCTCTATATGGTTGCCGATGTTGTCAATAATAAAACAACTATCATTCAAATCCCGAAGCAGTTACCTGCACAGGAGCTTGAAAAGTTAATGCCCATAGAATGGATTACCAACTATCAGAAGGTATTCCATACGCCTCATCGACACTCTTTTCATACAATGACTCCTCCGATTCTAAAGACACTGAAAGATGGTTCAGTCAAATCCATCTACACTAGACCTAGTGACGACACGCCTAGTCCATCTGCTTCAGGATCAATCTTGATGATCCAGCCCATTGCAGTACAAGATCTACCAGATCTGTCCACTGGGGCAACAAGCCTTAAGATCTAGCCCCTTGTAGTACAAGATCTACTAGATCTATCCACTGGGGCAACAAGCCTTAAGACCCAGCCCGTATTTTCTCATACGGAAGGTAAAGACGGTCCTCCTATTTATTATTTCAAATCTAATAGAGATCCAGTCTTTGTAAGCCATCATCGTGGACACTTGTGTGGGATGTCTACCCATCTATGTGCGAACCAGATTGTGAGATCTGTCTCAATCCAAAGTCAGACACAGATGGCGATGATCCAAGATATCAAAGGAGAAGGAAGAAGAAATCGAAGCCCAAACCTAGGTGCTTGCCTTCTCGTGATTATCCTCCTCTTGGTGAGGATCCAGATCAAGACGATCATAATGGTCTATCCATGATAGAAATATCCAGACCAAAGTCTCATAGAGTGATGCTGAGGTTGTCTATGTTACAAAAGTCAGATGCCTACAGATCTATTAGTGGATCGTGCAGATTAAAGCTAGCAATTCATGTTTTAACTCCTACTCCTGTACCTTGCATGGTGGTACTACCAGATGAGGATAACTTTCCTCAATTATCGAGGAGTACTGATGAATCACAGAGGGTTATCTTCAACCCATACATCAGAGCGTCAGGAAAAACTTCACAAGGAACTCCAATGTCAAATCCTAGTGATGAAGTGTTAAACTGGCAGACATCTAATACAGTAGCACAGAATAAAGTTTTGAGAAGAATTGATTCCAAGCTGGATGGAATTAGTCAACAAAACACAGCTACTCATCATAAAGTCAATTCTGTTGCGGAACAGATACAAACAATGTATAGATCTTATAAAAATCTCAGCCCAATATATGAGGCCAGAATTAGACTTGAAAGTTAGGAAGATACAAAAGATACAAAGGACTGCACATCAAATGGAGGCAGACATGTATGCTTCTCAATCTTAACAGATATATGGCTCAACTTCTTCAGAGTTCTCTACTCTTCAGCCATCATATCCTACACCTATGTATCAATAGTATCCAGAAGAAGTTGACTATTCCAAGGTATTCAAATTCAACTACTCTTTGATTAGACAGTATATACATCCTCAGAAAACTCAGAAAGAATCACGACAATCAAAAACAAAGTCAACATCTGATCGTGTACCAAAATCTCGAGTTTTTGATCATTCTTCAAAGGTTCCAGAAGCATCATGTTCTTATACACCTTTTGAGCCAGAAGAACAGTAGAGAAAGCCGTTAAGGATTCAAACTCCTCCAGAATCTCCACCACCAACACCAGTACAACCTTCTACCTCTTTTCTTGGGAAGGATAAAGCTAAGCAGACAGAGTATATAGTTACTCTGACCTCTAAGCCTCTTGCAGATAATTCCAGTTCTCTTTCAGAGAAAACTGATGTGAAAAGCAATACATCTGAAGTCTCTGCAACACCATTTAGTTGTTCAGATGAACAAAGTTTCATCGCTTCAGAAGGACAACCATCAGAGTCATCACATGAACTAGTTAGTTCACTATCGACTAATATATCAGCTAATCTTGCTGATCTTTAAGAATTATCAAATGTTCTGATGACTATACCTCAATATACTGAAGAACCAGAAATCAGTGAAGCTGAATCCACAGGTACTGAACCTGTTAGACCTGAACCAGCACATCAGGAAATACCAGCTATGGCAGTTGCACAGCCAAATGCACAGCATACAACCAAGCCTACTTCAAGACCTTGGTTTACTTTTGATGATCTACCTCCAAAGAAATGGCGGGATAGACTTCATGAATTCGATGCTTGGATTGATCTACAAATGACCAGACCTAATTATCCTCTCTCGAATATTTTGTCTGAATTTACATCCAAATTAACTGGTACTTTGTGAGAATGGTGGCAAAGTGTTAGTGAGTATCAACGACTTTAGTATATACAAGTAACAACTACTGGAGCACTACTTGGCATAATTCATAAAAAATTTATTGGTGATTTCCAGTTGATTGACAAGCAGATCCGTCAAGAATATTTCAAGATGAAATGTTGTTCACTTGATAAGAGAGATCTTCAAAAGCATTATAAGCGTATGACAGAAAGGTATTATCTCTTGAATGGATGGAATGATATTAATTTGCGATATACGTTTATCTCATCCCTTCCAGATGAAATACAACCAGAACTACAAAGGACCATCACTTCTCTTCAGAGAGACATGTCGACAATATCTCTTGGAGAAATTTATCAGCTTTCTATAGCTTCTCTTAACAAGTTATGTGATCAGCATACGTTGTTCAAGAATATCCTTAAAGGAGGTCCAGTTCTGAAGAAGGCATGTAAGCAGCCTCATCTCCAAATTAAGTGCAAAGATAAACAGATTTGCAAGTGCCATAGTAGCAAGAAAGCTCATCAATCTCAAGTCTATTATGAAAGGAGAAAGTTCCACAGAAAGAAAGAAGACAAGAAGCCTTGGAATCAGAACTTTAAACAGAAGAACATAAGCAAAAAGTACAGACGTATGAGGTTCTTCAAAAAATCATCTCATCGACGCAAGGGAAAGCCTCGATGTTTTGTCTGTGGAAGCTTAGAACATTTCACCAACAACTATCCTAAGGCAACCAAGAAAGATGCCAAATTCTTGAAGAAACTTGAAAAACTTTTGTCTATTCATCCTCAAAGTCACATTAAAGAATTACTTGAGGAACAATCCAGTGAGGATAGTGAAACTCAGTTTGCTGTATCTGTATCAACAGATGAAGATGTATCATCACAATCATCTACCTCTATCAGTGATGATTCCTTATACATGTTATAGCAGACATGTATGAAGTTAGATCGTACTCCAGTTCGACCTTATGTCCAGATCCAGATCTTTCAACAAGATAAATATGATCGACCCATTATAGTCATTGGGTTTTTAGATACTGGTTCTAGTCGTACGATCATGAAGCCCAATATGCTACCAGCAGAAGTATGGACATCGCATGACGAATATTTCACTGCAGCTGATGGGAATTCTTTCAAGATTGGGTTACAAACAAGAAGCAGAATTGGCATCCGCTTCTTTCCTTAGTGTACAGTTTGGACTAAAGTACTTGGAAGCAAGCTACAAGGCCCAGATCTTCTAATTGGCATGGATGTTTACTGTAAAGCTAAACATCTATAGATCTTACCCACAGCCCTCAGGTATCGAAACCTTATGAGTCCTTACACTGACATAAAAAACTTGTTTGAACTTTCACAAGTTCCTACATGTTACACTGGACTTCGAGATAAACTGTTGAGCTACTGTCCAGAGTCTCATGCACAGTTTACTCATCTTAATCCTTTGTGGAAAAACTCAGACTTTTTCATAAGTCTACCATTTAAGAAGAATGAGGATATCAATCATACAAAAGCCACGCATCCAAGAATGAATCCTGATGACTTGAAGCTAGCACAAGATGAGTTCGCTGTTCTCTTGCATTAAGGATTGATCGAGCCCACAAAGTCGGATTGGGCTTGCCAAGCGTTCTATGTCAATAAATGTTCAGAGCAGAAACGTGGAAAGAAACGTCTAGTGATAGACTACAAGCCTCTGAATGCATTCCTGCAAGATGATAAGTTTCCTCTGCCTAAGATCAGTACACAGATATTATTTCTTAAGGAAGCTGTTATCTTCTCAAATTTTGATCTTAAAGTAGGATTTTGGCAACTGGGTATTCACCCTAAAGAACGTTACAAGACTGCATTATGCATTCCCAATGTTCAGTACCAATGGCCTGTGATGTCCTTTGGACTTAAAGTCGCTCCATCACTGTTTCAAAAGGCCATTACAAAAATCTACAAGCCTATCCTCAACAGTGCATTGATCTACATCGATGACATCTTACTGTTTACAAAAACCCATGAGGAACATCAAGCCCTTCTAAAACAGTTTTTGAACCTTACACAGTAGTATGGTATTATGCTTTCAGCCTCGAAAAGCACTATTGGTACCACAGAAATAGAATATCTTGAGATGCAATTCAAGGATGGATTCTATCAGCCAGGCCCATATATTGCATAAGAGTTATTGTAATTTTCGGATGAAAATTTCACTATGAAACAGATTCAACAATTCTTTGGAATTGTCAATTATATCAGAGATTTCATACCACATGTGGCAACCTACACATCAAGCTTATCTAAGCTCTTACGTGAGAATCCAACAGTATGGGGAAAAGAATAGACTACAGCTGTTCAGCATCTGAAAACGATTTGCAAGGATCCTCCACCTCTAAAGATTCCTAAAA
>JANQAP020008058.1:0-11620 GCA_026874005.2 Erythroxylum coriaceum | reverse complement strand
GATGTTCTGATTAGACATAGAGTATGAAGTTAATAACTATTCTATTTGAGTCCAATCATATTAGTTCTCTATCATTATTAATTGTTTATCTTAATGAAATTAGAACAATATTTTACTTTATCTAATGATTTCCTTAATCAAACCTAATTAAGAAAAACAAAATATTGTTCCTAATTACTTTAGGGTGATGAATTCTATATTGATCACTAAACTACTTATATATATTATATGCTATATCCAATGACTATCGATTTAGTTATCCTTGATCATATAGGTCGTAAATAATATCAAAATATATTAATCCCTATATGAGATACTTTGGAGATCTCAAATCAAAGGACTACTTATGTAATCATCACAATAAGAGTTTCAATAAAGATATAAGTAATGTTATAAATAAAATTCTCATATTGGGTCAGTTCAATGAACTTGTTCTCTTATAAGAAGCTCACAAGTTTGTTTATCTCTATACTTTATTTATGAGATCTACTACTTCCTTTATAGAAAAAATAACATGTACTAATCTTTTTACTCTTTATTCATGTATAGTTTCAATAAAACAAAAATTAGGAACAATTTAAGGATTATATATAAATATAATATAAATCTCATGATCTCATGATAATTTCATTTGCAATGTACATTTATTTCATGGACTTTAGCTTATACATCAATTAATTAAATAAATACGCATAAGATAAAGAATACGTTTAAATAATAATGTCATAAAACTACAATTGACTGGTTAGTTATAAGATATAAACCAACAATCTCCCACTTGTACTAAGCTAATCATTTAAGTATCTTATATCATATCTCTGTATGACAATTATGTTATTATTGGGATAGTGGCTTGGTAAAATAATTTTAAAAATTTTCTATAGTGATAATTTACTTAAATGTTACAACTTTTATATCAATTATCGTCATAATTAAGATGGATTGCCTACACATAGTTGGATCTCTGATGATACCTTAGCACCTTTCGCATACCTAATAGCTCTAATGTTCTATAGTACATTACTGTTTTAACATTTCAAGGAACTATACCAAGTTCATTAAAAAGGTTCTTAATTCAAACAATCATTTTCACTAAATGAAAAATGTATTATGGCTTAATTAACAATTGATGCACATTGGAACCTTTCCAAGTACATAATATGTTTTAAGTAAGATATACCTTAATTATGACTTGTTCCTACCAAACTTAAGTGAATATCCATATGATCTAAAACTAAAATATCAATTTATACATAAGATAGTGGATATATTTAATACTTCATAAGTATCAAATATCTCACATACTAAATAACTTTAGTACATTATATATATATTTGGACTAATATAGGTAAATAATTTATATATATATATAGATAGATATAATTTTCAAAATTAAGTTGTTACCTTTTTATACCAAATAAGAGTTTTTCTTGAACTATTATAATTTTTCAACAATTAAAATATGTATTGTTATTTCCTATAAGCAATATGTCTTCTACTTATCATATTGAAGGTCACTAACCTTGTTGTAGACATAATAAATCCACAATCATCTTTAAAACAAACTCTCTAAATTCATAATAAAAATTAGTCTTTCAACTTCTTATAACCTTTCAACTATACATCAAATATATTAACAAAGCGACTAGTTCTAATTAGATGTACTATCATGAGAATTAAACTTTTTAAACTTCATCTTACTCTCACTACTTATATTGAGACCCATTCTCCTAAAAGTATGTATTGAAATGAACATTTTATTCATTGTTGTAAAATGATATATAACATTTTGGATATCTCATAAAGTTCAATTATTTGATATAATTTTAAACTTATTGGATAATATATGCTTCAAACAAGCATTACATCCTAGAATAATTAACTTGATCCTTTTTAAGTCATATCATTCTATATGTAATATGAATCTTACTAATTAGTTTAATTGGAACCATTAAAGGTAAGTTATTTTACTAAGCATAGTTATATAAGAAAAAAATATTACATCATACAATATCAAATACTATACATTCCTTCTTACACAAATCCATATTATTATGAAATTTGGTTATTGAGGTATTCACTAGAGAATATCATTCCCTATAAATAACCAAAAAATTTTAATCTTACCACATCGATCAAAGTGTTTTGACATCCACAATGTTTAATTTTTATTTATATTTAAATAATTTTAACTTTTAAAATTTTAAATTAGTATTTCATTTAATACATATGAACATATCATATAAAGTCACTGCTAGATCTATTGAAATACAAGTATTCTTCCTTTGATGAATTGTTATTACATCCTATACTTCATATGTATAAAATTAACAATTCACTACCATCATTATCCTTTCACCAAAGGTTAATTTGATCATCCTTTAATCTAATAAGTTTTACAAGTTTTATACGATTCATAATCAACGGATACATATATCCTTGTATGCAACTTTATGATTCTCATTATATTGATTTCACCAGCCTGGCAAAACAAGATAATCTTAGTTATGTAACTTTGTATTCTTGCCACTTATATTAAGCATAAGGCTTCCTTGATTTGAAATGTATAAACTATTTGTATAAACTTAGACCAACTACTTTTACTTAACAAACTATATATTATCATGTTTTGGTAATAATATTAAATCCAAATTTAGTATCAAATACTTAAAAAAATGAATTAGAAATATATATGATCTTTATTATATCATATATCAGTAAGAAAATTCATGCAATCATTTTTCTTCTAATGAAAATTGTTATCATACTATCACAAATGCCTTAAGTTGTAGTTAATTTTTATACTTCTAGTAGGCCAAATTGAGTAAAACAATCATCAAAGTACTATACCTTTCAATTTTATTTCATGTAACTATTTATATCATTCTATCATGATGTTGACATCTATATTAAATATTGCTTACAAAATTTATGAGACATTAGTCAATTCAAAATGTCATTTTTTTATCTATACGATATTCATATATCTCTAAAACTTCATCACGAAATTGTCAATATAGATTACTAACAATATTTTATAATAGACATAGATACAACTTTCCTTTCTAACTTTGAGAGCTCTTCTCAAACCTAACCTCTATATAAGAAATTTGGTTCACTAGTAATTATTATCAACAATACTAAACAAAGTTAATTTCTATTCATAACAAAATACAAATTTAAAAAAGCAAGTAATTAGTTATATGTCATAAAAACTAAATAAAATTGGAATTTCAATCATATATCTAGTTACTCCCATTATTTTATTTGAAATAATAACCCCTATTTTGAAAAGATAGGTGGATAAAATCATTATCAATCGTATCTTAAGCGACTTTTATAACTATTAGGTGACAACTCTTGCCAAAACATTTTATATATATTATTCCTAACTTTGCCTCTTAATTCATATATGATCATAAGTTACTCATCCAATCATATAAATCTAGTTAAGTAGGATCCATCTATTTAAGATAAAACTTATTTAGTTAAAGGGACCCTGAGCTACTCAATAAGCCATATTCTCATCTTAGCCAGCCAATACCCCTTTTAAACCTACTCTTAAAAATGAAGAGAAGTTGGCACTCTTTAATTACACAAAGGTTGCAAAGTTTAATCACTTAATATAAAAGCAAAGATATAGATTTGATGAAAGAGGGTATGAACATCACTTTTCCATAAATCAGTCCTTAATAGAAGAAATATTAATAAAACCAATTATATAATTGATTTATAAGGTCCTAAGATTGAAACTTAAGAAGGAATTCTTTAATAAGCTTATAGATGTTTTTCTTAGGTTCCTTTAGAACTCCAACATCTTGTGTCTCATCTATTAAAATTCTACGATCAATATTCAAAGAGCAAATCACCTCTTAGGAAGCTAACATACTAGTTAAGCCTTTCTCAGTTAATGAAATGGAGTAAGTGTTATTTTCTGTGCACCCTAACAAGGCACCAAGCCTGAATGGATTTAACTATTTCTTCTTTTATAAAGCTTAGGGATAAGTTAGATCACTAGTGATAGAAGTAGTGCTTGAATTCCTTAATTTAGGGAAAATGCTTAAGGAAGTAAATAAAACCTTCCTTTGCCTTTTCCCTAAGGTAAATAACCCCTCATCCTTTAATGAATTTAGTCCATTCACATCTTATAACATTATCTATAAACTCATTTCCAAGCTACTAGCTAATAGAATGAAACAGTTGACTTCTCTCAAGTTGCATTCATAAAGGATAGATCAATTATGGATAACATTTTTTTCTAAAAAAATCCTTAGGGGTTATAATAGGAAGCAATCAAGTAATGACTATGCTCTCAAGATATATTTTTAGAAGGCTTTTGACTCTCTTGATTGGGAATTCCTTATAAACACTCTCTTAATTTTTTAGATTTTCTATGTAGTTTTCTACATAGATAAATCAGTGCATTTCCACTACCTCATATAGTCTCACTTCAGGAGAAAAGTCATATGCTCATCTTTTTAAGTTCTTCTCACCTAGCAGCTTGATTCTCCTCCATTACTAGCTTAAACTCTAAGAGATCTCCTTGCACCTAACTTGGGATCCCAATCACCATAATAAAACCATACAATGAGTTTCTTCCACTAATTAACAAAATCTAGAAGAGGCTATTTAGTTGATGTAATAAAAGCCTTTCACCAACTGGCAAGATCCAGCTTACCAAGTTTATTGAGTAACTTGTACACTTATTGGGCATCCCATCTAATGCTACATATTATAATTATTAAATTCATTAAGAAACTTTTGTAAAAGACAAATGGAAGGAACTTATAAATCCTAAAAATAAAGGAGGATTGAGAATCATTCCCTTTTGGATTTACAAAAAATAATGATGATCAAGAGATTATAAAGGCTTATAGTGGGTAAATAATCAATATATGTCAAATTGGTGTATGAATAATTTTAAAAGGGACTATAATTTGGTTTAGAAAACAAAACAACTCCATGTCTTAGACCCTTATGCAAATTATGAAACTGAGGAGCTTGGTAAGAGAGGAGATAGTATATCAGATTGGTGATAGAGTTTAAATAAACTTTTTGTTTGACTCTTGGACTCAGTTTGCTCCTCTTAAGGACATTAATGATCCAACTGCTCTCCATTAAACAATACTTGAAGATGCTACTATAAAGGACATATTCAGCAACAAAACTTAAGTGTTTGATTCAATTTTCATATCTCCTATTATTGAATTTCTTTCAAATGTCACTTTGAATCCAGACAATAGGGACACTAGCAAATGGAAAGACTCCTTTAATGGAATGTTCTCTTCTAATAAGCATAGAGGTATCCTCAAACATCATCTTACTTCTATTCTATGGAGAAATTTGGTCTAGTTTAAGTAACTCAATACTAGAGCTTCTATTCCTCTATGGCAAAGGAAACTCCTTACTATAAATAGGATCATAAGTTTTTTAAACATTTCAATCATTTGTCCACTGTTCAGACTAGAGGAAGAAACTATAGAGGACCTATTTTTTCAATGCTCTTAATTTTTATTTCATTTGGAATAGTATGTTGCAAATTGGTAACTTTTCACCCCTCCCCTCAGTTGCATTGAGATAATGGCCTAGTCCTATTATCTTGCTCATTTTGGCATTCGAGACCATATATTTTTTAAGATATGCTTAGTTAATATTATTCACTGTTTATGGAAAGAAAGGAACTCGCATATCATTTAGCAATAATCCAAGACCAATGAGCTAGTTGTGAAGGAACTGTTGATGGCCATAAGAGAACGACTTTTGGAATAGAAGATACAACTTAATTATAGTCAAAACATCGCCAGTCGATGAAGATTAAAGTAAGTCCTTTTGTCCTCAATTATTATGCAAGTGTGCTACTAATCTTAGCTATTGGGATAGCTAAAAATTAAGAAAATTGACATTCACCTTTTACATGTTAAGCTTCAAGGCTTAAGCACTAGTTTCATAGTTGTATTCATTAGTAAAGTAGTGAGTAGGGGATCCATCTTTTGGCCCTTTGGTTTCTTATAACTCCTTTGGATCTTTAGTACAATGAAATTTAATTTAATTTTTCAATAAAAATAAATTATGATTTTATACTTAAATAATGAAAGGAAATATGTACTTAATATTTTAATGAGTGATTTAATTGCAAATAGTCTCATCAAATGCACATTACATATAAAATGTCATATATTTAAACATGTAATCCAATATATGCATACAATATATCAAACATATATATACACACATATATAGAAAAACATGTAACTTACTATACAAACATAATCAAATTGTATGTATGAACATTACGCATTATTTGATTCTGATTATTTGATCCTCATAATCTGAAATAATATTTCTAACTCTTTAGATAATTAAATTACATTAAGCTTATTAATTCCTAAATGAGTTAAATTCCTATTCCAAATAGAATTTTAAATTGATTTGAAAATAATTTTTAAAATCTAATTGGAAACTATTTTCAATTATCTTGACTCATAAAATTAATTGAAAACAATTTTTAATAAATTATGCTTCGTACTTATTATAATTCAGAAAAATTCCTTTCAAAATTTAACAAAATATTCTAATATAATTAGAAAAACACTTTCCAATCTAATTGGAAACAACTTTTCACTAATTAGAAAAATATTTTCTAAATATTAAAGGAAACCAAACTTAAACTTAAATAAAATATTTTAAATTTAATTAAGAAATTCCTTTAATTATTTATTTAAAGATTAGTTTCTCAATTAATTAGAAAATTAGTCCTTAATAATTACAAAACTGTTTTCTAAAATGTTAAAGAAAGCTCAATTTTCTTAATTAACAATTGAAAATATATTTCAAACTTTAATCAAGAAAATACGTTTCTATTAAATTAAGAAACTCATTATTTAAATTAAAAAAGAAATAATTTTTAATAAATAGAGTAATAATTCTCTAGATAATAAATTTAATTTATTTGAAACACCTTTCCTAATTAAACTAAGAAAACATTTTTCTGATTCCTTAAGTAGCCTACTTAATTAATTCCAATCTAATTAAAATATAATTATTTTTAATTTTAGGAAACGATAAATTTAGATTTATAACTAATCTAATTATTAATCTTAATTATATTAAAAATAATTGATTTAATTTTGGAATTAATTTTGAATTTTAAAATTTTTTAATTTATGTTTGGAAATAAAGTTAAATTAAGCATACATTATTCCACACTTTAAATAATTTCATTTATTTTAAGCTAGACATTCTTCTTTAATCTCTTCCATTAAAGTTGTCTGAATGTGGGATATGATCATTGTCAACAGTTTTAGACTTGAAAATTTGGATAAGGAATTTGGTCATACCCTATCAGTTTAGATAGCCAATTATGTTGAAATGGTTTGGAGATCCTTTACTCCAGTAGGTATTTCAAGCTCCTATGATCCGTCTATACTTTAAAAAATCTCCCATTTAAGTAGTGATGCCACTGCTTTATAACTTTAATAATAGATAAGAATTCTTTTATGTAGGTTAAGAGTCCTTGGTGTTTTGGCGTCAATGCTTTGTTTAAGATGCCCATCTTATTGAAGCATAGCTCTAATTTCCTTCTCACATATGTCTTCTTCTATTGTGAAGGGGTGTGAAAAATCTGGTAACACTAAGATTGGAGCTGCCATCAATGTCCTTTTAAGTCGTTTGAATTCTTATTATTGCTCCTCCTTCCATTCCTATCTTCTTGCCATTTATTTCTTTAGAAGTGCAATGAGATGCCTGGCAATAAACTCCTAATGCTTTCTGAAACGTCTGTAATATCTTGTCAGCCCTAAAAATCCCCAGAGCTTTTTTAACATTTAAGGTGGTGGCCAACCCTGAATAGTGTTCATCTTTTGGATGTCAATGGATACTCCTTTCTCGGATATAAAGTGCCCTAGACAATCAACTTCTCTTGCTCTAAAAATACATTTACTTCCTTTAATGAATAATTATTGTTGCTATAATATATGTAAAATCTATCACAAATGTTTTAAATGTTACTAAAAGCTGTTGTTGTAAATGAGAAGAACATCAAAGAAAACTAACAGAAATTTTGGTTTGAAGATTTTATTTATAAGACTTTAGAAGGTAGAGGGTGCATTTATGAGCACAAAAGGCATCACTAAAAATTTAAAATGTCCCTCATACATTCTGAATGTTGTTTTTCATATGTCTTCCTCCTTTATTCTAATATGGTAATACCCAAATCTTAAATCTAATTTGGAGTACCAACTAGACCCTCTTAATTCTTCCAATAATTCTCCAATCAATGGGGTGGGGAATTTATTTTTAATAATGTATTTATTCAGCCCCCTATAGTCTATACATATTCTTCATATGATGTCTTTTTTCTTATAAAGAATCACTAGTAAAGCATATAGGCTAACACTCTTCCTGATGAAACCTTATTCCATTAATTCTTTCACTGATTTCTTAATAGCATCTTTTTTTTCTCCCAGGTATCTGTAAGGTTGTATTTTTATGGTTTCTACCCCAAGTTTAACTGGGATACTATGATCATAGGTTCTTTTCGCTAGCAATTGTTTAGCTTCCTTAAAAACGTCACCAAAATTAGCTAACAATTTTTCTAATTCCTCTCTGGTATTAGATTTATCTTCCAACATAAGTTGTTGCATATGGAACTCAGTTGGATATGATAGACGTAGAATAAATAGTGTTCTCTTACTTGAATTTTCCATTAGTTTATTGAGGCCTTTACCTAAGATCTCTTTAGCCTTTTCTTGTGGATTGCCCATTAGCCTCATAGTTCTACCCTCCCACTAGAACTTTATATTGCGCGGTTTGAAATTGCACAATATGTAGTCGAGGGTTACTAAGCATTGAACTCTTAGGACCATTTCACTTCCTCCTAACTTAATGATCAATACATAGGTGGTAAATTGTAGCCCTTGCATCTTCCAAATGAAATCATCTTTGCACATTTGTCTGCAGCTCAATTTTAAGCCCCCTCACACTGTAATGTTCAGGGATGATATTTCTATTACTTTTACTTTTACTTTCCTAATCAGTTTTTCATTTAAAAAGTTGTGAGTACTTCTGCTATCGATGAGGATATACAAAGGTTTCATTTGGTGGCTTCCCATAAATCTCATATGTTTATACTCCTCTCAGTCTTTTAGACCCCACATCACTTCTAAATATATGTTGGGAATAAATGGTGCTCCGTCCTCCTACTCCTTGTTTGCTTGTTCCCTTTCAACTGTTTCTTCATCCTCCACCATGTACAAATGGAACAATCTTTTCTTGCATTTATGCCCCAGAGTGTACTTCTCATTACATCAAAAGCATAATCCCCTTTCTCTCTTCTCGTCGAATTCTTTGCTACTCATTGCTTTCATTCCCCTCAAATTCTTATTGTAATTGGGTTTCTTAGTGTCGTCTTGGTTTCTTGGTGTAGGAAATAACCCTACCTCTTGTACACAACTGGTGCCCCTCCTCCTGTTTGCCCCAATGGCTTCAGTCCTCTTCCAAAGTATACTGGAACGTTGGCTGCTACTATCATTTCTTATTTCTTGGTGAGTGTGTAAGCTTGTTGGAGTGTTTAGGGATCCATCATCTTGACAGTGAGTTCTAACTCTGGTTTGAGACACTTCAGGAAGAACCCTACCATGTAGACTTCTAACAGTGACAATTAGTTTGAATATCTATCTAACTAAGCACAATATTCTAGTACTGGCCCTTCTTGCTTCAGTTCCTTCAAATCACCAATTGGGTCTTCGAATATATCTTCGTCAAACCTCTATCTTAAAGGTTAAAAAATATTCTCATTTCAGCATTTTTCCTCCATTTCTATTTCTTATCATTAACTAGTACCACTCCTACGCTACACTTTTCATGTGTAAGGATGCTACCTTCATTTTTAGTTCTTCTGGTGTGTCGTCGATTGTGAAAAATTGTTCGCATTGAGAGATCCAACTCTTCACCCTTACACCATCAAATGTACGGAAGTCAATTTTCCTTAACCTAGTAGGCACTGTGTAGTTTCTGTTATCTCCTAGTTTTCTCATTATGGCTTATATGTCTTCCTTTCCCATCTTTTGCATGAGTTGCTAAAATATTGACTTGATGTTATTGATCTCCTTTTCATTTCTCATTTGTGTTTCCAATAGATTGTTCATTTGTTCTTCTAAGTGACATACCTCCGATCCTCTCATGTTTTTCTGCCATTTAGCTACTGCCAATGATTGTTTGCTCTGATACCAACTATTACGGTATTTTAGCTCACAAAGTTCACTCGCTATTGAGTGAGTTGATTCTTTCCTAGACGTTAGAGTTTTAGAGGGAATAAGAAGAAGAAGATACATAAGAAGAAGGATAGCTAATTCATTACTAAATTTTGTTCATTACAACATCTAATAAACAACACAAGTTGTCTCTAGGTGATGACACGTGTCCCATCTATCGCTTGGTTATTATAATAGTTACAGATATGGTGTGTTTCGTCTTTATTTATTAATACTAAATCTTCAATGTCGTTCTCTTCTCTCTTCTCTGTCATCTGCGACATACTCTGGTTATTTATTCATAACACCAAACATATATGCAATTACATGGATTGCCTACATTAACCTTCCTTTATGCCCTTCTTCTTATATCTCATTCAAGAAAGAGGCTAAAAGATTAAAAATGATATAAGTCTTGGACAATGCACCCAAAAAAAAAGGGGTAACATTGCTAAATAAACGTACTAGAAGTGGGACTAATTTGTCTCGACAAGTTGTTTTGACATAATGTGTAATATATAACGCACCCAAACCATCAAATTCTTGGCTAGTTTCTTGTTATCTAATGTCATTTTCTTCAACTTGGGGCCTTCAATGTAGGTTTGGTTCTCTTGTTTCTTAGCATTCGTAGTGTGATCTAAAAGGTCTTTGTAATGTTCCACCCTTTCTATATCCAGCTTCTTAACCAATTAATCTTTCCTCTTTGTAAAGTGATCATTCTGGTGTTCTGCATTAGGATATGATCTATATTCTATAAGTTTAGTTTCAATGAACATCGTCTCTGCTTTTGCTAGTGTTAACTTACATTTTCTATTGTTATTCTTCAACTTGTTGAGCCCACAAAGCCCTCACATCCTTTGAAAATTTTTTCAATGCAAAAGACACAGGCTTATTAGGCATCTTTCATCAATGATAATCAATTATAACATATGACTTATGGGCTATTGAGAGTCATGAAAGAATTTTCCATATGATGGCCAACATAGCATTTTACCTCCAATTGTCATCTTGTTCTTAGTTTCATGGCACTTCAACATAATCTTCTAGGTGCAAGTCAGGTTGAACATGGAAGAAAATAAATAAGAAGCCCCTAAAGCCCCCACCTCTAATTTTTTTCAAATGTTAACAACAAATATCTTACTAATAAAATATAAATTACTAAAATTCATGTCCGGATATTTTGATAATTTAAATAAAAATTAACAAGTGTACTTTTCATTAATTTTTTAATTATAATCGTAATTTTTCAGTTAAATAATCTGTCAAGTTTAAATTCAAAAAATTAATACCTCAATTTCAAGGAATGAATCTCATCATTTCTCAACTCAATACTTTGAAGTTAAGCAAATCTTTCTAAAGAAAACTAACAT
>JANQAP020008019.1:0-11622 GCA_026874005.2 Erythroxylum coriaceum | reverse complement strand
AATTAAGCTGTATATTTATCCAAAGACTCCTAATTCACTAATTTTGTGAGCTAATGATTATTTACAACCTAATAAACTATGTTCAAAATTAAATAAATTCCACTCCATTTAAGCCATTAACACATTCAAACAGTTCACAAAATGTAACCTAATAACTATCATACAATATGCTAAAATTACATTCAAAAGTAAAACACATAATCCCTCCCCACACTTGAATAACACATTGTCCTCAATGTAAGAAGACAGCACACAGGACATTAAAGATAAGAAACAACATAATTGAACATAAATAGAAAAATAAACATGAAAAAGAAAAATAACTGAATGGAAAAATTGGGTTAGACATAAATCCTTTGGAGATGAAGGTGGTGATGGTGTCGGAGGTGGCAATTGAACGCCTTTAGCTTTGAAATATCTGTGGATTCGACAAATCTCCCAGTTCTGACATCTTTATGTCTGGGCCATCTCCGTAAGTATCCTGTTAGTGGCGGAGATTGTATCCAAAACTTCCTTCCAGCCTTGTTCTTCTTCCTCTTCCTCGGATTCTTCGCAGGACTCTTTTTCCTATCGAGGTGGCCTGTGGCTTACCACCACTTCCTAATTTTCTTCTTTTGTTCTTTTTCCATTAGGTTCATTTTCACTTCGAAAGTCTTTTGTGGCCTTTTTAACCTCTTTTAATTCTTGAACATCATCCATATAATTTTGAAACCCTATTCCTTTCTCGACTATTAAAAAACAAAACTAATCCTAACTACAGAATTTCAAACATTCAAACAAAAACAATCAAAGAACTACTTTTTCGTGGGTTCCCTCCCATGTAGTGCTACTTTTAACATCAGTAGCTCGATGCTCCTTTAAGCTCACAATGGTCAGAATGAATGGTACAATGGAAGCGCCATCATTAATCTCAAAGTTTGAACTTGAGCTACCCTGCTATAGTCCCCACCTTCCTTGCAATTCTCTTTTCCTCGCCTTCTCCTTCGCGAGTGCTTCTTCCTGGAAGCATTCCCAGGATTCTCTATATCTTCCCATTCTCCTTAAGGCTCGGGTTCCTTGATATTCACTAGAGGTAAAGGAGAACCGTACTATCTTCTCGCCACCTTAAAAGTCAATTTCTCCTTTCTTATTCGCAGAGTTAATTCACCCCCACCGACATCAATGATTGAATGTACAGTGGCCAAGAACAATCTTCCAAGAATTATTAGGGTTTCCACATCTTCACTAATGTCCAGTATGTACAAGTCTGTGGGAAGGGATATTTATCAACCTTTACTGGCACATCCTTTATAATCCCTATCGATTTATGTTCAGTTCTATCGACCGTCTTTACCAGAAACTTCGTGGGTACTAACTCGCTTAACCCTAATTTCAGGCTGAAGGTGTAGGGCATCATGTTTATACTTATGCCCAAATTTGTGAATGCCCTATCTATAATGATTCTATTAATGCTAAAGGGCATGAAAAAGTCCCCTGGGTCTTTCTTTTTTGCGATGTTGGGATCATCTTCCAATTGTCGCTCCTTGACCTTCTTTTTGACGGATTCCTGTAATTTGAGCTTCGTCTATACCTGCTCCATCACTTTATCGATCTTGTTTTGCTCAATCTCCTGTAATTTTTCTACTTCCCTCTTTGCATATATCTCTCACTGCTGTATAATAGGGAATGGAAATACACGTCGAGTTGCCTTAAGTGACTCGACCACAGGCTCACTTAGAAAGTCTTCTTTAATTACTTGACTTTCTCCTTCATATTCTCCTCCCTTTACCTTCCCAGGTTCCTCCTCCTGGGTTTTGCTAATGACTATGATATGTTCCTTTGGATTAAACTCGGTGTTGCTTGGAAGAGTTCTAGCATTTCGAGTAGACATTTCCTCCGCTAATTGCCCCACTTGGACTTCTAAATTATGTATAAATGAGGTATGATTCTTCTTAACTTGCTCGAATTTGCCCTCCAGCCTCCTATGTGCTTCCTCCATGCCTCCAATCTTATCCAAAATCCTGTCCAACTTCGATTCCATTGAGTTTTTTTTATCTTACTGGAAGCCCGATTGTCCCTGAGGCTTTAACTGTCCACTAGTGTTGTTTGACCAGGAGAAGTTCAGATGATTCTTCCACCCAAGGTTGTAAGTGTTAGAGTAGGGATTGTTACCCCATCCTCAGCCATATTGTGCCCCTATGTAGTTCACTTACTCCTAGTTATCTTCCTTTATTTAGGTTGCAATCCATGGTGTCATGGTCTAATTGTCCATAAAGCTCACACTTCAACTGTGTGGCCTTCACCTGAGCTGAGGATAATGCCTTCATGCTGTTTACTTGTCACATCAAGTTGTCGATCTTTGCTTGCATCTCTATCATCTGATAGACTACGACAATTCCCTTATGCTCTTTAAAAGTAGCCGGTTGCCATCCTCGCTCATTTGTCCACAAGCAATTGTTACTTACTATCTTCTCAATCAAGTCCTCAACTTCATCAATGTTTTTCGCATCAAAGATACTCCTGACACTGCATCGATTGTGCCTCTTATATGTGGGTTAATTCCATTGTAAAAAGTATGCAAAAGGAATTCCTTGGGTAAGTTATGGTGTGGGCACTTCCTTTGTAGGTCCTTATATCTTTCCCACGCTTCATAGATGGACTTCCTATCACCTTGATGGAAATTGTTGATTTCCTATATAATCTTCGTTGTCTTGGTCTGCAGGAAGTACTTATCCAAGAAGGCACGCACAAGCTGATCCCAAGTCGTGATGTTGGCTGGGCTCAGTGAATGATACAAAGCCTTCGCTCTATCTCTAAGTGTAAAGGCAAGCAGCCTAATTCTAACCGCATCCTCCGACATCTGATGATACCAGAAGGTATCACATATCTTGAGGAAGTTAACGATGTGTGCATTGGGATCCTCGTTCGACAATCCATAGAATTGCACATTCTGTTGAAGCATGTGAAGGAAGGCCAGTTTTATCTTGAATGAGGCCACTTGATCCGGTGGCCTAGCCACTCCTTGGTTTGACGGATTGAACCCTAACCTCACAAAGTCCATCAGGGTTCTCTGTTGTTGTCCTTGGTTTGCTTCCTGATCCATATTTCTTTGAAACTCCTCGGCCATTGATGATTTCCCTATCTCTTCTTCTTCTCCTCACCGAGCTTTCCTAAGGGTTCATTCTAATCATGTGATATCTAAATCTAAAGTCTCTGTTACACGATTTAAACCTCTCTTGACTCTTGTGTTCATGCAATAGCCAAAATAAAAATTAAATAACGAAACAAAAATTAAAAACTAATCTAATCACCTTAAACTATAGAACTAAACTATCGCCTCCTCGACAAGACATCAAAAACTTGATTGTAGGTTTACGTGTGTTAAGTTTTACTATTTTAACCTCGAAAATGTCGCAAGCACATAGATCGTTTACGTAGTACCTAAGGTATAGATCCCACGAGGAGGGGTAATCTAATCCTAAAATCTAAGCTAGAACTAAATTGCAACAATCTAAAATAAACAAACAATGCAGAAAATTAAGCAATCAAACAATCAATTACGAGAATTAAATGTCAGAAATAATAAACAAGTAGAAAATCACACAGCCCAATCCAAAATCATCCTAGGAAGTACCAATTAAAAGAAAGGGGGTTTTAATCCGAAATTACTACAAATCTAATCAATTATGCAATGATCTAGTTATCAGGTTTAGAATGGTCCTAAGGTGGATTACTTTCTCCCGAGTTATAATCTTTAAACCCTAATTAATAATCCCTAATTTAAATTATGGAATATGATCTCTCCATTCATAATTAACCCAAAACCTAAATTAGTTCTAAAATTGTCTATTAACCTACTGAGAACCTATGCTCGATCTCTCGTTAAATGATTTCACCAGTTTGATTCAATTCTTATCTATCAATTTACCTAACTCTCTTTAGCCCAAATTGATGATATTCACTCGGCTCACCCTCTTAGTTTGTTGCCGAATTATTAAGAATAGATATTGAATCACAGAATAACTCAATTAAAACACAATGAATCAAATTTCATAAATCTCAAAAATCAAAATCTCGAAGGTGAGTTTAGACAAAAATTAACATTCAACAACACTATTCTCAATAACTATCCCAATTTCATACAACAATAAAATTGAAATAAAAATAAAAAATACTACCGGAACGGACTCGTGGAGGTAGCGACTGTAGGAAACCACTTGTTTTGGGAAAAACTTCGCGTCAAGCTTCATCTCCGTGTCTCTCTTCCTTCATCTCCTTCCTCAAATCACTAAATAGCTCTCTAGGGTTTTGAAATTGCTGAAGTGAAAAGTTCTGTCCAAGACTACTCTTTATGTCTTGTAATGTTCCTTTTATATCTTGGATGCCCTAGGTTTAATTCGGGGTTGAAACGATCTGAAAAATTATGCAAAAGTTCAGTTTTTGTATCAGCCTGACATAGGCCACGATCGTGGCTAGCGCCTAAACCTTTCTGTCATGATTGTGGCCCAAAGTGCACGATCATGGCCAAGGTCCCTTCAACTCGCCTCTTTCAGTCATGATCGTGGCCTGTTGTGCCACAATCGTGGGCCGTGTTTTTGGCCCGACACTCTCCGAAACTTTTCCATTCTTCGCCATTTACCCTGAAACACTAACAAACCCATCAAGGTACCTAAAAAATATAATATTTAAGTTCAAAGACTTATACTATCCCATAAAAACAATTAAACACATAAACTAACATAATTGAAACCTAAATACACACTAAACACTCAAATTAACATTACATACTTAACAAATTAAACCCTAAAACATAATGCAAATCACAACTATCAAGTTGCTGCATTTATAACCTCTAAAGATAAAGAAAAACAAGAACATGCTCATATGAGGAAAAGGATATCTAAACTTTAACAAGCTTTATGATCAGATTGATAAGAGAGGTGATATAGCCAGTGAGATTCAAAAAGAGTGTAGTGAGAATATGAGAATAAAATAGAAGTTTCCATAAATGGAATATTATAGAAACAATAAGGATCTTTAATCATAAAAAAATCATAGAACTAACTGGAACCATCAGAGGCAAGCTTAAGAAAAGGATAACTAGGATTCAACCTACTCAAGTCCTCATATTACATTGTTACTTATATTCTATTACAAAACCTTTAATATA
This sequence comes from Erythroxylum coriaceum, assembly GCA_026874005.2. Taxonomy (NCBI): domain Eukaryota; kingdom Viridiplantae; phylum Streptophyta; class Magnoliopsida; order Malpighiales; family Erythroxylaceae; genus Erythroxylum; species Erythroxylum coriaceum. Next base: position 6,473 of record JANQAP020008019.1, on the reverse strand, counting down.
AATTAGTGAGTTAGTTTGACTGGTTACTAATATTGTTAGTAGTAAGGAAGGAAATATAAATAGTAGCTAATTTGATATCTTAGAGACTTGTTTTTCCATGAAAGCTTTAGTTTTTTAGTTTTGTGTTCCGTTAAGTTACTTTATCATTTTAATTTACTTTAACTTAAAAAATGGTAATGCTTTAATGTTTTATGTAAGTTGAAAATAGAATACAATTAAACATCACCAAGTGTGAAAGTTAAAAGAAATCAATAAAAATAATTACAAATAAGGATATAGTTAACCTTACAACTAAAATAATTCTAGCTAAGCTATAACAACCTAGTATTGATCACAAGCTATTATAGATGTAGAAAGGAACTATTGTTCTAGATTAAATTCCATATAACAACCATGTTTCTGCTAGTGTGGTTAGAGATTCCCCTCATTATAATTAGTTGCCTTATTTTTAAGAAAGTGTTATTATAAAATTCTCATATGTTCTCATATTTCTTTCTTTCCAAATAAATTAAATGTTGTAGATTAAGGCCAACTTGAATATAGTGAGGTCTTCTTTACGTTTTTAGTTTACTTTCCTTGAATATTGAAAATGTTCTACCAATCTTATTCCACACATAATTAGTTACAAAAGAATTGGATTTGTGACTAGAGCTACTTAGTAAAAGTTTAATAAAAAACAAATAGTCTAAAGAATCATTTTCTCAGTTAAATAACCTGTAAAATTTATTATCAGAGTGGTTTTATTTTAATCTATCTATTGTGTTCAGCTTCTGAAATATGCCTGGCCATAATATGCTTTATGTAGATTTTGCTTAAAGCAGGTTAACTTAACCTATAACACTTTTTAGTGTTAAGTTGTGAATAATTCTAGATAGGAATTGTTTGTGAAAGATCCTAAATTTTTGTCTTAGCCATTTAATAGAATCTTTAGTGATAAGGTTAGGATTAGACCTGTGCAGGTTATCCATATCTAAGCTAAGAAGCTTTATATGTTTCAACACCAATTATTTCCTAAATTTAACATTATAGGAATTGTATAGATTCAATGGAACAAAAAATGATTCCTAGTCATTAAAGGGCTTCCATATTATCTTAGCTAAGAGCATTTTGTTTATGGCTTAGATGGAAACAATGCTAGACCTTTATTTTTCTTAGGTTGACCAACTCTTTGCACTTAACATTTTCATGTTTGAGTAGATAAATTTTCATCACAAGAGAAAGTTCTTAAATATTTTTTCAATATTCTCCATCATGTTAACTAGGATAGAAAGGTGGGAGCTATTTCCTTACTTTTATATAATAAACTTTTATACTAACTTATAGTATAAAAGACATCATTCCTACAACGATTGAATAAAGTTTGAATTAATTGAATTAAAGTAAATTAATCAAAATTAAAATAAACTAATAAAACTAAACATTTCAATTAAGTGAAGCAAGCAATAAGAACGAAATTAATCAATAATGGAAAGTTATGGGTCATTCTATCCTTATATTGTCTTTCCATTATCTTGTTAATTTAATTATGTTGATCCTAAATATCCTAAGGTTTTGATTACCCTCTAAAGATTTAATCAAGTAATCTCAATTAAAATAAATAACAATTGAATTGTAACCTCTTGATTAATAAAACTACTCCTAACTACACAATTGGATTTAAAGCAATCTTAAGGATAATTCACTCACAATTAAGATCTCTATTGAATTGTTTATTGGTCTGATATTTGTAGGTCTATTAAGGTATCAACTCTAAATTGCACAAATTAACACATATAGTTTGATTTAATATCTCGATTTCTTATCAAGTATAAGTATGAAAAATACAACAATGCAATATTATATTGAATTCACCAAGAATAAAATTAAACAAAAAAATTGAAGAATAATCCCTAATATAGATTTAGATATCCATAATCATGTTCAACACACCACTAATCAAAATAAAATCCAAGATTATGAAATATAAGAAGAGAAAACAAAAGAAGTTTTAATCTTTGATTTGGAAATTTTAGAAAATTCAAGTTGATGTTGATGTTTCCACTTTGATCTCCTTTTTTATGATGTTCAGCCTCCTTTTTGGTGTCTTTCTTTGGTTTAAATAATTCTTGATTCTTCTAGGGTTCTTTTTAAGGTTTCCTACTTGTTTTGGTTCCAAAAATATCACTGAAATGTTAAGAATACAAAAATATTGTGAGCTCGAAACTGCCTATGCATGATTGTGCATCACCATCTAGACTCTCCGGCATGACTGTGCATAGCATCCATGCATGATCAGGCCAGAGGGTTCATCCCCATGTAGCTAAAATGCACAATCATGATTATTTTTATTCTTCAAGTCTTTCTTCATCTTTTCTTTAATTTTTCCTATTTCCATTTACTAACAAACATATCAAACAACCCTTAAAAACAATCAAACAATTTAAATACATAAACAACTAATAAGAACACAATTCTATGTCCTAAACACATGATTATCATCTAAGAAAACACTTAAACCTCTAAAAAAACTATATTATACACCTATGAACATCCTCATACTTAAATCTTGGCTTATCCCATACAAAACTAAAACCAACAAAATGAAACAAAACACAAAAACACGTAATCATGCAACAATGCAAAAAAAAGTTCCAACATGCTAACTTATTCGATTTATGTATAAGTACTTTGATTTGAATATACATATCAATCAAAATATTGAAATCTATTCATACACCCATGACACTGTAAGCATGAACTTATTATTATTGATCAGTTAAAAAGATAAACTATCATTAAGTAACCTTTATGAAAATTCTTGTTATTTTTAAAAGATTAGTAGGTTTAATTTTATTGCAAGTACCATATTTTTAGATTTTTTTAACAATCACCTAGTCATTTGAAGCAAAGACAAAAAAGTTGTCATAAACATCCCCCAATTACTTAACTAGGTTATGTTTTTTTATTTAGCTTGGTTGGAGTGTAAATTTAGCCTTTTGATGTGAAGAAAAACATTTTATTGTGAATGCCCCCAGTTACTCAGCTATATCACAACTCTCAACTGCTATCAACTTTATTCTTATCCCAATTTTCTTAAAAAGGACCAATGGAGTAGGAATTTTTATTTAATGCACTTTTTTTAGATTACTTAGCCTACCTCATTTTTTCTTATTCAATCACTCTCATAAAAGGTTACTAATGATGCCTAACAATTTAAATGAATGTAATTATAAATATATCCAAACAAATGTCATAAAATAAAATAATAAATGTCATATCCTAAGTAACATGGGTATTCATCCTAAAGAAACTTGAAACACAAAATTCACAAATTACTATGAGTTTACAATTTAAATGGCCATGTTCAAAGGTAAGCCAATTTTGTTTAATTTATGTCATCAACATATTCACACAATGCACACATCATGCAACCAAATGGTCACATAATGCCAACCTACTCAAAAACTAGCATAATGCAAATATAAATGACATCCAAATGCATATATGTGACCACTCTTAAGCAACACATTGTCCTCTACATGGAAACTGAAACAAAAAAAAGTAAAAGAAATAAAAATAAATAACAAACAAGAGCAAGAATACTTATGATGACTAGGGTGGTGATGGTGTAGGAGATGAATTGCGGACACCTTGCATGGCAAAAAACTTTAACAATTTCTTTGTTTGACATTGTTGATGGTACACTACCTCCTTCATTTATGCCTCTATAATGTCTATATGACCCTCAAGGCATTTGTTATTCTCTTCCAACATTTCAAGCACCTTCTCCCTGCCTTCTTCCTCCTCCTTGGATTCTTCATTTAATGAGACATGGTGGTGTTGTTATGGAGGTGCATAACTAGAACTCGCTTGGCCTGTCCTGTGTTTAAGCTTCGATTCAGAGCTGATATCTCAAAGTTTCATAACATGGCATTCCAAGATCTTAACTCTCCTCTAATGTGTGTTATTTAAATGCTAAAGAAATAGGGGTTAGTTGTAATATCCTATTTCGATTATTGTATTGTGTACTGTACTGCACATGCATTTTATAAAGTATGCTCTATTTATGGTATACTAGAGTAATTTAAGAGTCTAAAAAGTATTATTGAGGTTATAATGGAGATCACAGATGGACCAAAGATTGTTTTAACCTCAATAAAAAATTTCTTGTAAAATTTTCGAAAAATTTAACAAGCTACGGAATGAGTCCGAACGGCCTTTAAAAGCCCCAAAATTTGTTTTGGAGATTTAGGTGACACTTTGAAATAAAATCTAGATGATTTTGGTGGCATTTATTGATTTCCATATTCAATCCAAAAATTCTTTCAGACAGCTGAAAAGTTACCAAATATTTTCAAAATATGATAAAGAGCTCTGAAATTAGGATTGGAGTCTATAGGAATTGAAACAGGTCAAAATGGAGGTTGTTTTAATCGAATTCGAGTAATCCGAAATTATTGGACTAAAATTTCCTTTTTGGAGAATAATGGGTATTGATGATTTTAAACCCATTCAAAATTTTAAAAGCATCCTATCAACAAGTATTGGCCCTAATTAGAGTATTTCATGGTTAATTTAAAAATAAGACAGTTATGGAATGTTTTTGAGATTTAATTCGGTTAGTTGGTCAATTAAATGCATTAAAGGGCAATTTGATCTTTTGGTACAAATTAAGTCCAATTTGGTCTTTTTACATGATATTAATGGATTGATGAGTCATTAGAGATGACCAATGAGAAAATGACATGTGTGTGATGAGCCATTAGTGATGACAATTAGGAAGGTGACATGTGTAATCCATTAAATGAGTATAAAAAGTAAAATTTAAAGACATTTTGCTTCATTCTTTTAACAAAATCGTGAGAGTGGTGAGAGAGTAACCGTGAGACCAAAAGGAAAGGGAAAAGAAGAGAAGTCAAGGGTGAACATCAGCTGAGGAGAAAGGAAGAAGAGTGCAATCATTTTTTAAGGAATTTGATGGTGGTTTGGAGGAATCTTGAAGTATTCATCAAATACCCAAAGGATTGGAGGGAAAAAGTGGTAAGTTTCCTAGCCTAAATTTCTCATTTTTATGGGTTTTCTTGAGTGAGATGGATGTGTTTAATATCAATTTTTTCTTGGTATTACTTTGATGTTTCTTTGTATGGAATTATTTGAGTATAACAAGAGAGGAATGTGTAATGGAATTCTGTCTTGGTTAATTTGAACCAGTCTCAATGTTTAGGCCAAAACGCGGACTAAAGACATCTAAAACCTAAGATATAGTACTAAAAATCTCTAGAAGAGACCAAGATCTAATTCTAGCTAAATGATGTTGAAAATTGAGATTGATTATGGTAAACTGATACTGTCCCTATGTTGAAGTAGCTTGTGATATTGGTACTTTCATGATTTAGAAGTTTAAATGGCATGATTTTGATGCTATGAAAAATAGAGACATAGGGAAACAAATGTTCAGAATACTTTAAAACCTAGTTTGAAAGTTTGGTATGTTAAAATTAAGGAACAAATGGAGGTATGGAATTTAGAAATGGGTCATAATTGTGACTCATCATGCATGATTGTGATATGGTGAATTAAATTAGGTGAGATTGTGATTTAAAGAAATTGGTAAGTTAAAAGGGTAAAATATGGTATTTAAGTGATTTTAGAAGTTATATTTGGAAATAGAGGATAATAGGTTAGATTACAGAAGTAAGCAGAAATATGATTGGTGTACGTGTTATGCGATTAATTACTAATATCGAATTTGGTTAAACCGAACTATAGTTTTGATGTCTTCTTTCCACATTTGAAAATAAATGCCTAAACAGTTAACCTATTACTAGTAAGCGATGTAAAATTAGCTCCATAAATAGTGGTTAACTAGTTACGAGTAAACAATGTATAATTAGCTTCGTGACTTATTACGAGTAAGCGATGTAGAACTAGCTTCGTAACTACCGGTTCATAGTGGTTAACTTATTACAAGTAAGCAATATGGAACTAGCTCTGTAAATAGTGGTTAACTAGTAGCAAGTAAGCGATGCAGAACCAGCTCCCTGACTGTTGGGCCCCTGCCCCTTGTGAGACCCGTGGCCGACGTCCTATATGAAGTAATTGAAATCGTTCATTTTTCATGTAAAAGAACACTTTAATGACCTATTGCTTAATCATAAAACTGTAACCTACCATGAAATCCTTGCTTGTTTAGGTACTGGATCTACAAAAGTCTTTTCTCTTATTCGTCTTGCCTCTCTTGAACCCCTCCTTGATTTTCCTTCGTAAAATACACAACTCCCATTCAACAGAAATTCGGATTTGAATTAACCCATAAGGCACATTCACTAAAATAGATCCTAGAATACTTAAACCCATATATTTCTTAAACTCTTTGAACCAAAAACTCATCCAAAAATCCAAAAGATTAAACATCATCTTACCTTGAATCTTCACCAAATAATGAGATTCTTGGCTCTAAAGAAAGCTCTTCCCTTCCTCTTTCTTTTTCCCTT
>JANQAP020007963.1:0-27562 GCA_026874005.2 Erythroxylum coriaceum | reverse complement strand
AAGTTTGACCTGGTGGGGAATTCCTCCCTCGTGGGACACGCGTCCAGATGTCACGTAGGACGTCGGGCCCGTGACCCTCCCAGGGAGGGGTTCCAGTAGTTTGTGGCAGTGCTCAGCTCTTCAACTTCATCCCATGCTACCACGCACTCACCGCTTGCCGGGTTTCTGGCGTATGCCTCCTCTATATTCTTGATGCTCTGTTCCACCTTATCCGACAGTTCCTCTGGAGTTGCTCTTACTTATCGGAGTTACATGTGACCATTTTCGAATCTGTAATAGATCATAAATTCCACAGTTCCTATCTATTTTCATAAAAGATCACTTATCAGCATAAAAACTTCCAACTAGATGTTGTTTTATTCCAAAAAACCAAGGAAGGCAAGAAAGAGCATGCATATACTAAAGTCGACAGCTCTTAAGAAATTCGAGATCCTTGACAAAAGAGTAAAGCAGATCTAAGGAGAGGGTCTTAGAATTAAACTGAAACAAAGAGGGAAGAAGGTAGATCTTACCTTTGATTCTGCCTTTGTGCACCTTCTAACTCTTTCTCCCTCGTTGACTTCAGAAGACAAGCACCTTTCCTTTTGTTCAAGTTATCGGTAAATTTGTGAAATACTTAGTTTATTTAGATCGAGCGAGTTAAGAAGTCTGCAACAAAATGAAGGCAGTGAGAGATGGTGAAGAGAAGACAATGAAATGGGGAGGAGAGGGTTTAATGACAAACCGGTTCGATAAAAACCGGCCGGTTCGTTGATAAACCGACTGGTTTTAATACATAGAGGTTATTAAGTGAAACCGAACCAGACCACTAGCCGGTTCAAATATTTTTGGTCGGATCGACCGGTCTGGTCTGGTTTTTAAAACCTTGAAAAATATCATCAATAATTTAAAATAATGAACAACTTCATTTATATATCAAAATACCATGACCGATTGGAAGCAATTCCATGTGTAAACAAAAGCCATACTAGGAGTGAATACATGTATTATTGTCCAAATGTGTAAAAAAAATAATATCAATCATTAAAAATAAATACCACGTACATTTTAAAATAGGAATATTATTTCAGAGTACAAATCATGTCCTATCTCAATGCAAACTATGCAAGTATTCTATTTATTAAATACCATGTTTATGTATAAAAAAAATACCACCATTCATTATAGATAAGCAAGACATAGACTTTTAAATATGAATATAATGAACGAATGAAAATAATACTATGTCACAAAACAAACTATATCAGGACTCACAGTACATTTAATACTATAGTTATATACACAAATTACCATAATGCAATAACAATAACAATTTTAGTGAAAAATAAGAATACCATATCTGAGTACAAACCATAGACTATATCAATACAAACTATACTAATGCTCTATCTATTTAATATTGTATGTATGTATATAAAATACCATCATTCATTACGTATAAGCTAGACCTACACTTTAAAATGGAAATAAAATGACGTTACAATGGAAACTATACCAAGATTCAAAATATTCAACACCACAACTATAAACAAAAGTTACAATGACACATTTAAAGTAAGTAGCAATTTCAATGAAAATAACAATACCATCTCTAATTACAAATAATACCCTGTCTTAAAAAAATTGCACTAGTATTATATTTTTCCAATATAATACCTATGTATAGAAGATACTACCATTCATTACAAACAAGTAAGAGATACACTTTTAAATTGGAATATATTGACTGAATGCAAGATTATCATGTCTCAATACAAACTATTGTAGGAATTAACACATTCAATACTAGAGCTATAAAAAAATTACCATAACTAAATAATAATAATAATAAGTAACAATTTATTTGAAAAATGGGAATATTCTCTCTAAGTGCAAATCATACTTCACTTTAATGCAAACTATACTAGTAATTTATAATATTCCACGTCTATATAAAAAAATAAACATAATTCATCACAGATAAGCAAGATATACACTTTAAATGGGAATATAGTGACTGAATGGAAAGAATAACATACATCAATATAAACTATACCAGGACTCATTACATTTAATACCATAACTATGTATAAAAATTATCATGACATAATAACAATAAGTATCAACTTTATTGAAAATGTTAATATCATAACTTAGTGGAAATAATACCAAACATCAATATGAAGGACACATATTGGCAAATACTAATGCAACAAACTAGGTCCTTTAAAGGTTTTGTTGAACAAGGTTAATTCCATTACCATATGGTCAATAGTGATTTTTTTAGAAAATTTGAATGGAAAAATGTAAAGGACAAGGTTTGGCAAATGACCGTACTTCAAATTTTGTTTATTAAAGGTTTTATTGAACATGGTTAATTACATAGTCTCGTGGTTAACTATATTGTTGTTAGAAAATTTAAAAGGAAAAATATGAAGAACTCAAATTGGTACATGATAGTGCATCAAAATATGTTTATTAAAAACTTTGTACAATATAATTAACTATATAGCCATATGATCAATTATGTTCTTCTATAAAATTTTGAAGGGAAAATGGGAATGGAATGGATTGCTGCATAAACATGTACAAAATTATATGGAATTAAGATTTTATTAGACACTATTAATTATACTCCTGTGTACAAAATCATGTCCATTATTTATATTTTTGGACATGGTTGAGTATATGATAATATGGTAACTTGTGTTCATGTTAGAAATTTTGAAGGAGTGATAATTAAACCTAAAAATTGTCAGTTTGATGGTGATTACTTTATGCCTATTCTTTTGTACCGATACCATCAGTATTTTTCTTAGAGCTTTATTAAATATTGAAAATGAACATCCACTTTCAATGTGTAATATAGCTTTACAAAATTTGTTTGTCTATTCCCTTTGTCCTTATTTATCAACTACTATATTTGTGTTATTTAGTAAGGAAGCATTAAAAGGAAGTTAGTCATATAAAACATGAGAGCTAAATATAATGAAACTTATAGGTAGTGGAAGAATTGGGTGTAATGCTTAGGCATTATTATGCATATATTATGTTTCTGCCACATATTCAAAAAATATCTGAGAAATTTGATGCCTGTAATAGTTATAATAAGTTAAAAAACATTTTTATGAATGTTATGCTTGATGCAAATAACATCGATGAATTTGAGAGATACTATGATGAAATGGTGATACGATCTATAGGAATAGTAAAATTTGATGTCAATATGAGTAGGACCAAGGATCGTTATATAGAAACAAGTTTGATTCAATAACACAAACACAAAACTCAAAGAATGGTATAAATCACCATAGTCATAAATAAGATAGCACTGAGTGATAAGATTCTAGTGTTAGATCACCACTAATAAGATAGATAAGATTACATATTTTTAGAGAATCGATAACAAGAGTTATGATTGGCCTAGGTTTAAGGTCAATATTAATTTTACTACAAGTGCATGACATAGCTATAGCTATAATAGGTAAGTACGGGTCGATCCCACAAAGGCTGTAAATACTAGTAATTACCCTTTTTTTATTATCGAGCATAAGAATTGGTTTTTAGATTTTAATTAAAATTATTGCTAAACAAATAAACTAAATTAAGATTAAACAATTATGAACTCAAGGTAAGTAGAATACGAAGAAAAATCAATATCAAATAGTCATATCTAGGTGATAAATTCCCATAAGAATCTTTGAATTATTAACCTTTTATAATGCAATCATATTATTGATTATTAGACTGTGAAAATTTATATCTTATGTTTATATCTCTGTTGAGACTACTAATGTATCAGTTGATTAACCGAACTTTTTCTAGTTAAAATTCTTAGGATTGATTTATCAATTTATGAACTCTGCTATCAGGTTTGGCCCTAATCTAAAGGATTTATGTCAGTTTATCTCTAGGTTTGCATGCTACTCCTTCCAATTATGGTAGATCTATTCATATAAAAGGATTTCTCAATCTCAATCATTTTAAATTAAAACATGCACTAATATTATGGATATATTAGAAAAAGAATAAAATGTATAATTGAATCGCAATAAATTAATCAATATAATTAAATTGAATAAAAGATTAAAACATATTGTTATCCCAAACTAGGGTTCATCACACCTAGACACTAAACAAGTTTAGTTACTCATAGAAAATGAAATCAAAGATACTATTTGGAAAAACTAATAGAAAACAAAGAAATCATAATTCTAAATCTCCCTTTCTTTTCTATTGAATCTTCTTACAAGTATGGGTTTGATGTTGTAATTTACTAGATCTCTTGATGTATTCTTCACGTTTTCATCACCCTTTGATCAAAATCGTAGCCTTTCTAGGTGTCTTACGTCTCAAAACTACTTAATAATTTGGCTCTCTTTTTATGCCTTTGTTCACGTCCTTTTATAATGAATTCATGGTCGCTTACACATTCATGTAGCTCCAAAAACACCTAAAATTATGACTTTACACGTTCATTGAGACTTACACAGGCACATACACGGTTTTGTAAGTTTAGGCTACTTCAAATCTTCATTTTATGCCACAGTTTTATTAGAATTATTCTCCTTTTTATCTATAACGGTCGTTATCACCTGTAAATGCACTTGAAGCAAATTAAGTACCAAATATACAACAAAACTATAAAATGTCAAGCAAAATATGTTAAATGTGGGTGTATAATTATAGTCAAATATGCATTTATCAAACATCACAACTCTTAAGATTTTGCTTGTACTTAAGCAAATTATAATCTAAATTATCAATTTTATAACAGAATTCATAAATTATCAATTTATGAATTCTGGTATCAGGTTTGGCTCTAATCTGGAGGATTTATGTTAGCCTATCTCTATGTTTGCATGCTACTCCTTCCAATTATGGTAGATCTATTCATATAAGAGGATTTCTCAATCTCCATGATATTAAATCAAAACACGCACTAATATTCTGGATATATTAGAAAAAGAATAAAATGTATAATTGAATCACAAGAAATTAATCAATATAATTGCGTTGAATAAAAGATTAAAATATATTGATATCCCAAACTAGGGTTCATCACACCTAGACATTAAACAAGTTTAGTTACTCATAGAAAATGAAATCAAAAATAAATATGTGGAAAAACTAATAGAAAACAAAGAAATTATAATTCTAAATCTCCCTTTCTTTCTATTGAATCTTCTTTCAAGTATAGATTTGATGTTGTAATCTACTGGATCTCTTGATGTATTCTTCACATTTTCATCATCCTTTGATCAAAATCATAGCCTCTCTAGGTGTTTTACATCCCAAAACTACTTAATAATTTGGCTCTCTTTTTTTTTTGCCTTTGTTCACGTCCTTTTATAGTGAAAACTAGGGTTTTTGGGACATTCATGGTCGCTTACACATTCATGTAGCTCCAAAAACACCTAAAATTATGACTTTACATGTTCATTGAGACTTACACGGTCATATACACGGTTTTGTAAGTTTAGGCTACTTCAAATCTTCATTTTATGCCACAGTTTTATTAGAATTCTTCTCCTTTTTGTTTATAAAGGCAGTTATCAGCTATAAATGCAGTTGGAGCAAATTAAGTACCAAATATACAACAAAACTATAAAATGTCAAGCAAAATCTGGTAAATGTGGGTGTATAATTATAGTCAAATATGCGTTTATCAAACATCCCAATACTTAAGCTTTTGCTTATACTCAAGCAAATTATAACCTAAATTATCAACTTTTCAACGTCCATTTTAATTAATCTCTATCTATCAATACACACTCTAAATCATCATGTCAGAGTAATCAAAATACACACTCTAAATCATCATGTCATAGTAATCAAATTAACATACAAGTAGAATCAAGTTATCCTAAAACTAACTTGCTAAGTCAATATTAATAATAATCACGTCAATAATCTTATTGGAGTCAAAAGCATAAATCTTTATACCCTCACCAAAGTTTCACTCAATGCTCTTAAGTGTTTAGGGTGAAAAATATCAAACTCTTAATTCATTGCATAGTAGAACGCTTACCATAATTTGGTAGCCATTGTTGAAAACCCTAAAGAGAGAAAGAGGAAGAGGAAGAGAAGAGGAAGAGGAAGAAGAAGGAAGAAGAAGCAATCTTGATGTGCTTCCTAGATCAGGAGGTTTTTTGATGCTGCTGCCTTCCCAAATTGTCCATTCTAAGTGTCTATTTCCTTTTCGTTTCAATTTTATTCATGTATAAAGTTAGGATGGATTGTATGATGCTAGATAGTAGAATGATGATGAAGTTCTAACTTTCCTTCGAGATTTTATTTTAATTTAATAATAATCAAGTCAATTGTGTTTATTGGAAGAATGTTGTGATTTAATTACGTTCTTGCATAATTCGGTAATAAACTGAGAGGATGAACTGAATTGAAAAATGATTAAATATGATTAAAGAGAGTTAGGTGATTTAATAGAAATCGTGATAAATCATATTAGTAATTATGCGGAGAGAGATCCCGTGTGATGTTCTAATAGTTTATTAGAGTGCTTCAGATCTAATTAGGTTTTGGATAATTTGTGAATTGAGAGATTGCAAATTTCATAATCTGATTAGAGTTTATAATATAGGGTTTAATGGTTATAACTCGAGATAGAGTAATCAACCCTAGGACAATCTAGAACTGACACTCCATCGACACATAATCAGCTAGGTTAGCATTAATGATAAGTAAAATCCCCTTCCTCGTAACTGGTTAATTTCTCTAGATTGATTTTCATTATGTTTCTGCATTACTTAAATTTATTTTTTTGTGTTAATTTCTGCATTACGACTCTTGCCAATTAATTTCTCAGATTTACTTTTCTTGTGAATCTTTATTTCTATTAATTCAATCTTCTTAGCCTTAGATAACACGTAATTAGAATAATTCCCCCCTCCTCGTAGGTTTGACACCTCTCATACTACGGTCACAACCTGTGCGTTTACAGTATTAGAGGGATTATAAATTTTAAAGCTCAAATGACATGATCAAGTTTTTGGCGCCATTATTGGGGAGGCATAAATTAGTTTAATTCTTGTAGTCTAAGGCTTTTTCACCATCCTTTGTGAAAAAAAAGCTGGCGTAAAGTAGATGACACATCAACTTGAATATTACCAGTCAACAGTGGGGAATCTCAAGAGTTGAATGCTAAAAAGAGATGGAAAGAACGATGGTGGAGGAAATACATCATAGAGAGCGACAGACCATTATAAACATCATGAGGCTACAACTCAATGCCCATCGTTAAGGGATTACTCAACCATCGGTGCAAGCAAATACGTTTGAGATCAAACCATCACTACTGAATATGCTGTGAACCAACGTGCAATTCTACGGATTAACCAATGAGGATCCTAATGCTCATTTAGCTAATTTCTTAGAAATTTGTGACACTTTTCGATATATTGGGATGTCCGAGGATGCTATTAGGATAAGGCTCTATCCCTACCCTTTACACTTAGGGATAGAGCCAAGGCCTGGTTGAATTCCCTCCACCCAGCCAACATCATAACTTGGAAGCAGTTGGTGCGAGTTTTTTTAGATAAGTATTTCCCACTAAACAAGACAACAAGACTAATAAAGGAAATTATCAATTTCCAATAAAATGACGAAGAGTTTTTATATGAAACATGGGAGTTATATAAGGAGTTGCAAAGGAGCTATCCTAATCATAACCTACCCAACGAATTCCTATTGTAAACCTTTTACATTAGAGTTAATTGATTGTGGTTATCTCGATGTATGTAAGTTTTAATTAATTAATCTTGATAATTTGCAAGCACACAGGTCATTTGTATAGTACCTAAGGTGTTGATCAAACGAGGAGGGATAATCTAGTCCTAAAATCTAAGGCCAAAACTAATCTAAAAAATTCAAATATCACTAAACTAAAACAAGAATGCAATTCAATTCGAGAATCAATCACAAAAATATCAACAAATTAGCAATTGCAACGCACACTCAAGTATCAACCTAAGGAACTACCAATTGAGAGAAAGGGGGTTTTACCTATCTTTAATGCCAACCTAATCAATTATAAATTATTGGATTATTACTTCTAGACAATCCTAGGGTTAATTACTCTCTCTCGAGTTATAACTATTAACCTTAATTTATAAACCCTAATCAGATTATGGAAGTTGAAATTTCTTAATTAACAACCTATCTAAAACCTAATTAGATCTTAAGCTGTCTAATAAACTATCAGAAACTATTGTAAGATCTCTCTTCGCACAATTTACCGATTTGATTTAATTCTCATTCTATTAAATCGCTTAACTCTCGTTTGTCCAATTTAATTATTTTCACTCGATTCACCTTCTCATTTTATCATCGTATTATGCAATTACATAAATTAAATCACAATAAATCCAGTAAAACATAAACAATCAAATTTCATTAAATCAAAAATAATACCCGGAAGGTGAGTTTAAAACATCATCAACATCCATAAATCCTATCATTAACTACCATTCCAATTCTACACAATAATAAAATTGAAAATAACAGGAAATATGAAATTGAATGGAAGACAGGAGGCAGTGACATCAGAAAACTCCTGATTTGGGAAGTACATCGAGTCGACTTCTTCTCTACTTATCTCTTCCTTCTTCTCTTCCTGTATCTCTTGATAATTCTCTCAAAAGTGGCTGATGCCAAAAGCTCCTTCCTCTCCTTTGTCTTATTTTTAAATACCTTTTGGATTCTAAGCAGCCCTAGGATTTTTTAGGGGTCGAAAAGGTCTTCAAAATTCCTCAAAACTTGATGTTTTTAAGTGTTTATATGTCTACCCAACGTAGGTCACAATCGTGGCCTTGCATGCCATAATCATAGGTCACATCCGAGCCTTCTGTCATGATCGTTACAAGCAGGCCACAATCGTGGGCCATGCCCTAGGCTTTTATCACGATCGTGGTGTATTGGCCACGACTGTGGGCTAACTTCAATGCTTCTGTCACGATAGTGGCTTGTTGTACTATGATCGTGGGCCATTGTTTCGACCCGAATGTCTCCGAAACTTCTCCGTTCTTTGATGTTGACTTTGAAACACTATCAAACACATCAAGGTAGCTCAAAAATATAATAATTAAGCTCAAAGACTTGTACTAACCCCTAAAACACTTAAAACATAAATAATTAACGAACTAACACAATTCTAACCTAAACACATACTAAACGATTGAATTAACAATTAAATATAAATCAAACTAAGTCCTAAAACACAATGCAATTCACACTTATCAATATCCCCACACTTAAACGTTTACTTATCCTCAAGTAAAAAAAAACACAACACATAATGCAGTAATGAGACAATGGCTTCAACTTTATGAAATCAATATAATTTTAAACACAATCATTCAAGTTATATCAAATCATTAACATGCAAAATCTGCATCTAGGGGCTTTGAACTAAATATACATATAAATCCAGATTCAAATGTTAATTTATTTACCCTTTTCAATTGAACACATACATTAATAATTTTTTGGTCATTCAAACTTTATAACCACTCCTAAGTATGTTTTTATGAAAAGTTAAGCTATTACAAGTTCAGTAGGTTTTTATTAGAAAACACTTTTTTAATTTAAACATAGACCTAGTCTTTTACTCGGAGGTAAACATTGGTGATGAATGTCGATCCGGTTACTCGACTAAGTCATTTTTTATTAAGCTGCTTGGTTGAAATGTCATTATAGCTTTTTGACGCGGAGGCACACATTTGTAATGCGTGTCGATCCGGTTACTTAGCTACATCACATTCTCAACTGGCTGCTAACTCTATTCATAACCTAAAGGTCAGCAGAATAGTAATTAATTTAAAATTAACAAACACAAATTTTTTTATTGCCAACATTGTTGCTTTGGCTACTCGTTTCCATGAACAAATACTAGCAAAGCTAATTAAGTTAAAAGACCTCAAATTATGAATGAGTGTGACAATTTAGAGGGCTACAACTTAACACTAAATCCTAATTAAGCTGCTTATTTAACCAAAGAACCCAATTCATTAATTTTGTGAGCTAATGATTCTTCACAACATAATAGACTATGTTCAAAACTAAGTCAATTCCAATCCATCTAAACTATTGACACATTCACACGATTCACACAATACGACCTAACAACTATCATATAATATGCAAAATTCATATTCAACGCAAAACACATAACCCTCCCCATGCTTGAACAACACATTGTCCTCAATGTGAGAAGGATACACAAACACACCAGAGGTAAATGAAACACAAAATATGAAAAACATAAGAAGAAAATATTAACAAAAATGAAAAGAGAAGGGTTAGAACACGAAACCATCATGGTGATTGAGGTGGTGATGTGTCAGAGGCAGAGACCAAATACGCTTGACACCGACCTGGGTTCCCTTTCTTATAATTGATTCAAAGAGAATAAGAGAGTTAGCAATCCAAACCATTCTAGATCATTTGAAACTTATTTTAGAATTTAAAATAAACCTAACTACACAATAATTTAAATCTAACTATTAAAAGTGCTAATTTAGGGTCATTAGTTTGATCTTGCATCCTTGGAAGCTCAGCTCGGATCAATTATGAGTGACTTGCTTCTACCCTTCTCATTCAGCATCAATTTTGTAGCCTTTGAGTAAGCTACAAATTGCAAAATGATCAGGAGGACAATATTGATAAAGTTGAGAAAACCAATTAATTTCTGTAATGTCCTTTTCACTAATAAACTGTCAATAAAATATGGAATAATGAAACTCTTTGAATCTTCTATGGAATCTAGCAATTTGCCCTATAAGAAGGTGAGTTGCTCTCTTTCTTCTTTATTCACCTTCTTCTCCTCTACTTTTTCCACTTCATGAATAGAGACTTTTATAGCTTCTTCAAACTCGATGTCTATTGTCATATGTTCTTCGTCCTTTCATTCTTCAGAAGATTTCAAACACATCAATTATCCTAAATGAGCTACTCTCCTTCGGATTCTTTAATGCATCATTCGTGTTGAATGTCACATGGTCATCATTAATCCGAAGGATAAGGTTCTTTTCATGGACATCTACCAAAGATTTTTCATTGTTTACATATGGTATATTAAGAACTGGTGAATAATAGGGAGAGTTGTTATTCATTTCTTCACCCTCTTTCCTCATCTTTTGGTCTTCTACAAGATAGGGTTCAGCATGGTCTTCCACTAATTCTTCTTGTTCTTCCCCTTTTCTGAGTGTGATAGCCTCATATTGCTCTCATTGATATAATTCCACATTGCTCAGAGGGTCTTCCACACTTCTCATACAAAATTCACGAGAAAGTTGTCTTACTTGAATCTCCAAGTTGTGAATAAAAGTGACATGATTTTTTGTTACTTGATTAAATTGCTCTTTTAGTCTCTTCTAGTTCTCTTCGATGTTTGTTAGCTTATCCATGATTTTGTCCAATTTGGAATCCCATAAACTGTACTCATCTTGCTGAAATTCTAATGGGTCTTGATGTCCTATGTGAGTACTTACATTGTTGGACCAATAAAAATTTGGGTGGTTTTGCCACCTCAAAGTGTACATATTCTAATAAGGATCGTTACTTCCCCAACCATACTGTGTCTCATTATGGTTCGAAAAAGTTCTTTGCTCCCTATAATATCTATCCTCCATGATTGTTCTTTCCATTTCTTCTTGGCATCTAGCTCTTCAGATGTCTCATTTTCACTCTAAGATGTCTTGATGTGTCTCTATTTTACGATCCAAACTTATTCTTCTTTTTTTTATTATTTAAAACAAAGACAGTGAAAAAAACCTTAGATTAAAGAACTGAACTAATCACCTCCCCGACAACGACGTCAAAAACTTGATCTTGGTTCTCAATGTTTGTAAGTTTTAATTAATTAACCTCAATAATCTGTAAGCGCACAGGTCATTCGCGTATTACCTAAGGTGTCGAACCCATAAGGAGGAATACTCTAGTCCTAAAATATAAAGTCAAAATAAATCGCAAAAATTCAAATGTCACGAAACTAAAACAATAATGCAATTCAATTAAGCAATTCAATTTAAGAATCAATCACGAAAATATTAACAAATTAGCAATTGCAACCCACATTCAAGAATCAACCTAAGGAACTACCAATTGAGAGAAAGGGGGTTTTACCTATCTTTAACGCTAACCTAATCAATTATGAATTACTGGATTATTGGTTCTAGACGATCCTAGGGTTGATTACTCTCTCTCGAGTTATAACCATTAAACCTAATTTATAAACCCTAATTAGATTATGGAAGTTACAATTTCTCAATTAACAACCTATCCAAAACCCTAATTAGATATGAAGTTGTCTAATAAACTATCAGAAACTATTGCAAGATCTCTCTTTGCACAATTTACCGATTTGATTTAATTCTCATTTTATTAAATTGCCTAACTCTCATTAGCTCAATTTAATTATTTTTCACTGAATTCACCTTTTCAGTTTATCACCAAATTATGCAATTGCAGAAATTAAATCATAATAAATCTAGTAAAATATAAACAATCAAATTTCATTAAATCGAAAATAAAACTCGAAAGTTGAGTTTAAAACATCATCAACATCCACAAATCCTATCATCAACTATCGTTCCAATTGTATACAATAATAAAATTGAAAATAACAGGAAATACGAAATTGAATGGACAACGGGAGGTAGCGACGTCAAAAAACTCCTGATCTAGGAAGTACATTGAGTCAGCTTCTTCTCCACTTATTTCTTCCTTCTTCTCTTTCTCTATCTCTCGATAATTTGCTCTAGGATTTCTCTCAAAAGTGGCTAATGCCAAAAGCTCCTTCCTCTCTTTCATCTTATTCTTTAAATACCTTTTGTATTCTGGGCAACCCTAGGGCTTTTTCGGGGTCAAAAAAATCCCTTAAAACTTGACGTTTTTGATTGTCTATATGTCTACCCAACGTAGGGCATGATCGTGGGCCACATCCGAGCTTTCTATCACAATTGTGGGCCATGTACTAAGCTTCTATCACAATCGTGGGATATGAGCCATGATCGTGGGCTAACTTCAATGCTTTTGTCACGATTGTGGCTTATTGTGCCTCGATCATGGGCTGTTGTTTCAGCTTGAATGTCTCCAAAACTTCTCCATTCTTCGATGTTGACCCTGAAACACTAACAAACACGTCAAGGTAGCTAAAAAATATAATAATTAAGCTCAAAGACTTGAACTAACCCATAAAACACTTAAAACATAAATAATTAACAAATTAACACAATTCTAACTTAAACACATACAAAACGATTAAATTAACAGTTAAATACAGATCAAACTAAGCCTTAAAATATGATGCAATTCACACTTATCATTAATCCACCCACAAATAGCAATATAGGTGCAGCTACTAGAGGATCATTCATGAGGAAAATAGTTAAAGCAACACATTATCTGTTAGAAGACATGGCATATACTAGTTGTCTTTGGACTTTAGAATGAAGCAGACAACAATCATCCTTTTGGGACCCAGGAGGAATGATTGCTGCAAATTTAATGACAACATTGCAAGCAGAGATCGACAACCTAACCAAGCAATTGAATAACCTAAAAGCCACCTTTTCCTTTCCAGTCACAACAATGCAGCACGAATATGAGTCATATGGACAAGAGAGCTATATCGCAGCTGATTGCTTCTTAGGAAAAAACAACAACTTGGAACAATTCAACTTTAATGGAGTACAAGTTGATCAAGGAGATAACAATCCTTATTCCAGCACATCCTAGTCGGGGTGGCATAACCACCCAAATTTTCATTGGTCTAACAATACTGAGTTTCAATTTAGAAATCAAGGGTCATATGAATTTCAACAAAATAAGTGCAATGACTATGATTCCAAACTGGACAAGATCATGGACAAGATAATAAGTTTGGATGAAGCCAAAAGAGGTTAAAGGGTAAATTGTTCAAGTAATAAGGACTCATGCCTCTTTTATTCTTACCCTAGAGGTTAAAATGGAACAACTTGCCAATGTGTTATCCACAAAAAGTGTGGGAAGTCTTTCTAGCAACACGAAATATATCCAAGAGAGAAAGTTAAGGCTATCACACTTAGGAGTGGGAAAGAGTTAGGATAACCAATAGATAGACCAGTTGAAACCCACTCTATAGAAGGCCAAGAGAAGTAGAAGAAGGATGAAGAAAAGAACGAGAACTTTCCTTATGTTCCTCCTCCGCCTTGTTTGAAGAAGCTATAAAAGTCTATGTTTAAGAAGTTAAAGAAGAAGAGGAGATGGGGCGAATGAGGAAGAACCAAAAAGAGAACAACTCACCCTCTTATAAGGAAAACTATTGGATTCTATGGAAGATTCAGGGAGTGTTGTTAATCCCTGTTTTGTTGATAGCTCACTCAAAAAAAGGACATTACTGAGCTTAATCAGTTTTCATCAATTTTATCAATATTATCCTTCTGATCATTTTACAATTTGTAGCTTACTTAAAGGATACAAAATTGATGTTGAACAAAAAAGAATCAAGCCACTCATAATTAATCCCGACTAAGTTTCCAATGATACAAAGTCAAGCTAATCACCATAAATTAGCACGTTTGGTAGTTAGGTTTACATTGTTGCACAGTTAGATTTGTTTTAAATCTCAAAAATAAGTTCTTAATGATTTGGAATGTTTTAGATTGCTAACTCTCTTACTCTTTTTAAGGCAATTATAAGATAGGACAACAATCCCATGCATCAAGTGCATTTAGTCTCAGACATTGACATCATCACCACATCAATGGGTTCTTATACTCTAACCTTTGTCCTTTTATTTTATTTTTATGTTTTTTCTTATCATATTGTTTTATTCCCACATTATATGTTCATTTTTCTTACGTGTACTCCTTACATTGAGGACAATGCGTTGTTTAAGTGTGGGGAGGTGTGTGCATTGTTATTTTTATGTTAACTGTGAATGGGTTATGTGTATGTATGTTTTTATTTTGAGTGTGAATTTTGCATATTATTATGTTAGTGTGTTTAAGTTACATATTGTGAATTGTGTGAATGTATCTATGGCTTACATGGATTGAAATCGATTTAATTTTGAACATCACCTATTAGGTTGTGAAGAGTCATTAGCTCACAAAATTAGTGATATGGGTTCTTTGGCTAAAATATGCAAGTTAATTAGGATTCAGGTCGTTTCATCTCCCTTTAAATTGTTACATTCATTCATAATTTTAGGTCTTCTGACTAAGTAGCTTTGCTAGTATTTTTTCATGAGAATGATTAGCTAAGGCAATGAAGTAGGAAAAATTTTGTGTTAAAAAAAGTTGTATAAAATTTAACTAAAATAACTATTTCGCTGGCCTTCGGGTTATGAATAGAGCTAGTAGCCAGTTAAGAATGTGATGTAGCCGAGTAACCGTATTGACAAGCATCACAAACGTGTGCCTTCACGTCAAAAGGCTATAATGACATTCCAAACAAGCAACTTAATAAAAGCATTAATTAGTCGAGTAACCGAATCAACATTCATCACCAATGTTTGCCTCCGTGTAAAAAGACTAGGTCCATATCCATAAAAAGTAACAAAAAAAGAATGTTTTTTAATAAAAACTTACCAAACTTGTAAGTAGCCTAACTTTTCATGAAAACGTACTTAGGATTAGATACAAAATTTGAATGACCAAATAATTATTAATGTGTTTGTACAATTGAAAATGGTGAATAAATTTGACATTTGGGTTTTGATTAGTATATATATTTAGTCCAGAGCTCCTAGATGTGGATTTTATATGTTAATGATTTGGAATAACTTGAATGATTGTATTTAGAATTAAAATTTATTTTATGAAGTTGAAGCCATTGTCCAGTTAATACATTATGTGCTTTGTGATTTTATGTTGTTTATTGTTTTGTTTGCTTGAGGACAAGCAAATGTTTATGTGTGGGGATGTGATAAGTGTAAATTGCATCGTATTTTAGGGCATAGTTTAATATATGTTTAATCATTAATTCAATCACTTGGTATGTGTTTAGGCTTTGTGATTTATTTGTGTTTTAAGTGTTTTATGGGTTAGTATAAGTCTTTGAGCTTAAATATTATGTTTTTTCGGTACCTTAATGTGTTTGCTAGTGTTTCATGGTCAATATCGAAGAACAGAGGAGTTTTAGAGGGAATCTAGGCCACAACACAGGCTCGCGATTGTGGTAGGTAGGCCACGATTGTGACAGAAGCTTAGGGAATGGCCCACGATCATGGTCTGCATGCCACGGTCATAATAGAAGGCTCAGACGTGAGCCACGATCTTCACCTACAGGGTTATGTTTATGACCTGCTTTGTATAGATGCGTATATGATCACGAACTTCATATTTCGAGGGATTTTTTAGACCTTTCAGACCCCAGAAAAACACTAGGGTTACCCAAAACATAAAAGAGTATAAAAAGAACATAAAGAGGTAGAGAAAAAGGAGTTTTCATGTAATCACTGTTAAAAACCCTAAAGAGAGAAAGAGGAAGAGGAAGAAAAGAGGAAGGGGAAGAAGGAGGAAGAAGAAGTGATCGCGGCTTGCTTCCCGAATCAGGAGTTTTTCTAACGCTACTACCTTCCTAGATCGTCTATTCTAATTGTCTATTTTCTTTTTGTTTGAATTTTATTTGTGTATAAAGTTGGGATGGATTGTATGATAATAAATAGTAGAATGATGATGATGTTCTAACTTTCCTTCGAGATTTTATTTTGATTTAATGATAATCTAGTTGATTGTGTTTATTGGATGAATGTTGTGATTTAATTACATTCTTGCATAATTTGGTAATAAATTAAAAGTGTGAACTGAATGAAAAATGATTAAATCGGATTAATAAGAGTTAGGCGATTTAATAGAAATCGTGATAAATCATATTGGTAATTGCACTGAGAGAGATCCGATGTGATGTTCCAATATTTTATTAGAGTGTTTCGGATCTAATTAGGTTTTAGATAATTTGTAAATTGAAAGATTGCAAATTCCATAATCTGATTAGGGTTTAATGGTTATAACTTGAGAGAGAGTATTCAACCTTAGGACAGTCTAGAACCGACACTCTATTGACACATAATCAGCTAGGTTAGCATCAATGATAAGTAAAATCTCCTTCCTAATCTCCTTCCTCATAACTGATTAATTTCTCTTGATTGATTTTCATTGTGTTTATGCATTGCT
Source organism: Erythroxylum coriaceum (assembly GCA_026874005.2). Lineage (NCBI taxonomy): Eukaryota > Viridiplantae > Streptophyta > Magnoliopsida > Malpighiales > Erythroxylaceae > Erythroxylum > Erythroxylum coriaceum. The sequence goes on along the minus strand of JANQAP020007963.1, from coordinate 10,406 downwards.
TAAATTTCATTTCTTTTGTGTTAATTTCTGAATTATGACTCTTGACAATCAATTTCTTAGATTTACTTTTCTTGTTAAACTTTATTTCTGTTAATTCAATCTTCTTAGCCTTAGATAATATAGAATTAGATTAGTGTTCCCTCCTTATAGGATTGATACCTCTCATACTATAGTCATAAGCCGTGCGTTTGCGATATTAAAGGGATTATAAATTTTAAAGCTCGAACGACACAATCACTTAAGTAAGGTATGATTGGGATAATAAGAGTGTGATAAATTTGAAAGAAACATTACAGGAAAATTGTTCACAATATACATGTCCTTTCATTATAAATCTATTGGTACTATAATTTTTTACTATGCTCGTAATTTTTTTAAGCATTCATCATGTACCACAACTAAAGAAATATTGGACCTTTCAAATTTTCAAGTTTCAAATCAAGTAATGTAAATAACCTTCGGGATTTAAAAAAATAAAAAGGCTTCAAGAAAATTGTACATTGTCCCCAACGTACACAATATAAGCATATATTATAAGTAATAAAATGGAGTTTGGTACTTCCCTAAGTAATAAGAATTTCTATTTTCTATTTTCGATGAAACTTGGGTCTATCCATCTAATACTAGATATTAGCATCCATGCAAAATATAAAGAAAAAGGGATAAAAACAATAAAAGAAAATAAAATAACACCAAAGAAAATAAATATGAAATATGAAAATAGAAGTAGCATAAAATTTAAAACAAAACCTATCATAATTCATAGTTTGTCTCCTATGTAGTGCTTGTTTAATGTCGTTAGCTCGATGTACCTTGCACGTTACCATCATCATGGGTTTATAATTAGTGGCTTCCTTCCACCCGTTCCTCCCTAAGGCAATTTAGTAGTCTATAGAATAATCTCCTATTGCAAGATAATGATAAGGGCATAATTTATCAAATTAATAACTCCAATGGATTCTATTAATGCCATTTTCAATAACAAACTGTTAATAACATAATGGATAACAAAACTCTTTAAATCTTTAGTTGACATAAGCAATTTTCCATGTAAGAAGTGGGAACCCTTTATACTCAAGGTAACTACCAATGATTCATCAACAGTTGGTTCTTCCTTTAGTTGTTCCTTAATCTCCTTTGTCCACTCTTCCACTTTCTCTTCCTAGAAAAAGGCTTCTTCTTGTTTTTCTACTTCAATCATTTTTTTCCAGGCTCTACTTCCTTTTCTTCCAAGATAGAGGCTTCCTCCTCCTTTTCTTCATTTGCTACCTCAGTCATCTATTCATCATCCTCTTTTACAATAGTAGTTACCTCCTCGTCTGTTTGAGATGCAAATTCATTCATGAAATCAACCTTCATCTCTTATTCACTTTAAGATGTTAGTAAGCTCAAATAATTACGTATTATGCTTAATATATTCAGATGAATAAAATCTCTCCTCGAATTCACATCGACTAGCTTCACTCTTGGCAAGGTATTCTATTATTTTATCTGTAATACTTTCTTTTAGCTGCTATTGTGGCACATATTGAGTTAGATCATAATCATTCCATCCATATACATAGGGGTTGCTCCACTCTAAATTATACGTATTCTCACAGGGTACTTTCTGAGACCAGTTTTGCATTCTTGGTTGCTCCCACATATAGTTCAGTGCTCAACATTCATGATTGTAATAATTACTCCCATAAATGTTGCAACACGACATACCGGTTGAGCTTCCAAAAATATGTCCAGAAACATATCTTTCCATTATGGTGATGTTATAAATTGCGATGACATATCATAAATCATAAGTATACTGATTGCTCCATCCTTTCATTGTAAGTTGTGGCTATAATGATGAATCACAAATCCTAACAATAAGTCACAAACTTAAAGTCAAAGTAGAGAAGTTCAAAATATAATTAAATGAGTAAGCATAGAATGAAAAATAAAATAAACTAAATACAAAAATAATGGTTAGATTAATGGAATCTAGGCTTTCCTAATATTACTGTCCCCAACAATAGTGACAAAATTTTGATTAGCCTAAGGTTAAAGTCAATATTAATTTTACCGTAAGTGCATGAGGTAGTTATAGCTAGCACATGTAAGTACAGGTCGATCCCACGAAGACTATAAATACTAGTACTTACGCTTTTCTATTATCTAGCCTAATAATCAAATTTTCAGATTTTAATCAAAATTAAAGCTAAACAAATAAACTAAATTAAGATTAAACAATTCTAAACTTAAGACAAGTAGAATATGAACAAAAATCAATATCAAATAGTAGTGTGTAGGTGATGAATCTCCCTAAGAATCCTTGAATTATTAACCTTTTATCATGCAATCATATTATTGATTATTAGATTATGAAAATTCCTATCTTATATTAATATCTCTTTCAAGACTATTAACAACTAATCCATTAGTTTATTAACAAAACTCTTTTAAAAAAAATAGAACTCTTTCTAGTTAAAAACCTTAGGATTGCTTTATCGATTTATAGATTCTGCTATTAGGTTTGATGCTAGTCTAAAAGATTTATGTTGGCCTATCTCTACTTTGATTTCAAATCCTTCCAATTATGGTATATCTATTCATACAAGAGGATTTCTCAATCTCAATTATATGAAATCAAATCATGCACTAATATTTCAGATATATTAGAAAAAGAATAAAATTCATAATTGAATTATAATAAATCAATCAATATAATTGCATTGAATAAAAGATTAAAACATATTTTTATCCCAAAATAGGGTTCATCAAACTTAGACAATAAATAGGTTTAGCTCTCATAAAAAAACAAAATCAAAGATAAACATGCAAAAAAACTAATAGAAAGTAAAGAAATCAGAATTCTAGATCTTCTTTTCTCTTTTATTGAATCTTCTTGTAAGTATGGATTTGATATTGTTATCTACTGGATCTCTTAACGTATTCTTCATGTTTTCCTTATCCATTGATCAAAATCTTCCCCTCTCTAAGTGTCTTACCTCTTAAAGTTCCTTAATAACTCAACTATTTTTGTTTTGCCTTTGTTTATATCCTTTTATAGTGAAAACTAAGGTTTTTGAGATATACACGGTCATTTATATGGCTGTGTAGGTGATCGTGTAGCTCCAAAAACACCTAAAATCGTGACTTTACACATTTATAAAGACTTACATGGGCACATACACTACCATGTAAGTCTAAGTTGCTTCAAATCTACGTTTTATGCCACAATTTCATTATAATTCTTCTCCTTTTTTTCTATAAAGGCAATTATCACCTATAAATGCACTTAAAGCAAATTAAGTACCAAATATACAACAAAACTATAAAATAGCAAGAAAAATATGTTAAATATGGTTGTATAATTATAGTTAAATATGCATTTATGAAGTTATTATAAAGGAATGATGAAAATCTCTCCAAAGGATTTTAATTGATTGATAATAATGATAAAATCTTCTTTGCCTCCATAAGATAGCCATTTATAGGCATATAACTTAAGAAGTATAAAAACCCTAAGAATTACTCTTAAAGGAAGGTCAAAAACTTGACATAATATAATTAGGAAACAAATAAGTTTAACAAATAAGTCGATCGTTATTCATACACATGCTTAAAATTTAAAAACTAGCAGAATTATGAATATAGAATTAGTCTAGTTTTAAAGATAGTATTGATTTTATTTTGGAAATCTGTGTGTGTCAAATATAAACATGTTTAACACTAATCTAACTTTATGTTTGACACTGAGTTTCCTATAAAATTTCATCTAGATATAAACATAACCAACAATGGCACCAATACAATATTGCTATACAACCTAATTCTCTAATGTACTACAATTTTCTCCAATATCTGACAACTTTTGGTGCTTAATTTGAACTCTAAAATCCATAATGCTAAGTCAAAATCAATATAACTTCATAATTGTAGCAACACTCACCAAAATTTTTTCATTTAAGCTCAAAATACATATTTGTTGCATTACTACTACAAAAATTGATATAATAACTTACTTGAAAATTAGAATGCAAAAATCCGTGTTTAAGATTTACAAAAAACAACTAAAAATTAAAACCTCCAACTATGTGTTACTGGTGATAAAATATGATGTTTTGGGACTCAAATGATCATTAAGGATATGATATTTATGTATAAAAGAAATATCTATTTTCAAAGTCAAATATGGTTTAAAAAGTTAAAACTGGGTTAATAATATGAGGTTAGAGGTGAAAGGGAAGACAGTTTGGGGTTATTTGGGGAAAAATCGCCATTTTCTAAACTAGTGGGGTTTAGGATGAGATTGACGATGAACATGCTTTATAACCTATGCCATTTTTATTTTAAAACTTCAAAGTTTTCCTCTTATTAAAATACCAACACTATACACACTTCCATAACCAACAAATTTTACTTTGTTTTTAGACAACCTCTATATTGTTTTAAGATTAGAGTTTGTCCTTTTTCCACAATCAATGTTGGTTATACTATGTAGTCCCTAATTTATGATTCAATTTGATTTTTCTATCTTCTTTCCAATTTGACTCCTCCTCGATGGTCTTTGGCTCATGAATTATGCTACATATGCATGATTTAACAAATAAAAATGCAAAAATAATAACCTAAACACACCAATTCAAAACTCATTAAAGAAATAACTATTAGAGAAGTGCTCTAAAGGCAATCGCCTTTAGCACTTATTTTACAAATCTTTATGACTAATAGAAAGAAATTTTCGTTAATTTTATGTTCATGTTCTTTATGAATTGATAATGATCTTAAATCGAATTAATGAAGTCTTTGATACATTACATAGCATGAAGGAAATCATGATGAGATCATGATAATGAGATTCCTATCATGTGTAATTATGTTAGTATCTAAATTGTCACTAGTTATAGGATTAATGATATGGGACATTATTAATCCGAACAGACTAGCACATGTTATACTCCTTGATTGAATCAAGCAATGGATCTCATAAGCTGCCACCATAAGTTATTTAGAGTTAATATGTGGATGCTTACTAAGAGTAGTAGGTACATTGGCTGAACTATCATGAGACAATCATATGGATAATCTATTCTAGTGTCAATGATAGTCTCATCATAACAATGGCGCAAATATTTGGACTTGAGGTGCTCAAGGATATTTTAGATACAGATCCTGTACCTTGACTCTATTCCTTGTTGTCTCTCAGAGGTTGCTCATAGGGTGGTGATTGGGTACAGCTTGAGGTGTTCGAAGGTAATTGAGTAGCCAATAAAGAATTCACAACTCCTGATAGAAGGAGATGATACCCGCAACCTCTTGTCAAGGTCATTATACGGGAGTCTCTGGCCAAAGTGGAAATTTCATGAAGATAGTCTTCAGTGACATATGCTATTGAGTAATGAGACTTGTGGACAAGAACTAATATCACTTGGGTTAGATGTGACATAGTCAGTCTAGTGGGAGTTGACATTTTAACCATACTATGAACCAAGTGGGGCATAGATGGTAAAAGGAAGAATTACACAGGACCATTGTCTATGGAAGGGTTTGTAGTCAAACCACTGACTTTCTGGTCGAATGGGGGTTATGATGTGTTGCTAGATATCGCTTGTGACTTGCTTGAATTAAGTGTTAATTTAAGTGCCCAGCATAAGCCTAATGGGTCACACACATTGGAGATGCAATGAATGAGTAAAATGGATTTCGATAGTGATCCAAGATATAAGAGAATGTTTCGGGATTGTACTGCAATAGGATCGTGGTAAGAAACATTGCAAAGGAATGAAAGAAAGCAAGTATTCTATGGTTGCCAGCTTGGAAAGTTTCTAGATTTCCAGCAAACATTTCAAGTCAAATTAAGTGGCATTCATGGCCACTTAATTCCTATTATTCCTCCATTCATGATGGGGGTTAGAGGAGGCCAAAGTTTGTTAGAAATTCACTCATTTTCATGCATAGTATTGTAAGAAAATTAGTGAGAAATGTGAAGAGTTCATCTTACACACACTTATTCTCTAAACCATTCTCTTAAGAACGTACACCAAAGCTAGCACTTTGTGTATTTTCTAACCATTCTTCCTAAGAGATTTCAGGTTTTGCTCTTTGTTTGGATATCATTAGAGACATTCTCCTTTGGTCATTGTGGTTTATGACAACCCGAAGAGATGAAGACAACGAAGAACGAAGAAGTTATCAAGGTACACATCTTAAGTTCATTTTTTTACTACATCTAATGGCACATGTATGATTCTATATTTTCTGGGTTTTGTTTTATTTTATGTAGTGTGTGTTTTCTGATATGTGCTGCATGTGATGCATAATCAAAACCTTATAGTGGTATCAGAGCCATCTTGTGCCTATTAGATGTAGTTTTTATTACATATGCAATAGGATTGCATGGCTGTGACAATTGTGGGTCTGTTTTTAGAAAATTCGAAATTAAATTATGAAAATTTATTTTCATGATTTTCTTTCACTGATATACTCATTACATGTTTTTATGTGTTTTTAGTGATTGAAAATTGAGTTCAATTTGATTGAAATATTTATTGTCGAATTTCTAACAATATGCTAGAAAATTGTTTTCTACTGAACATATGTTGTTTATTGGCTAAACTGATGAGGTTTACCATGTTTTTTTCACGAAATTTGATTCTAGAAATTTTATGTAAACATATTTAGAATGTGTTTATGCTATTTAATTTTTACAGAATTTATTACAATTGTTTTAATAAATTTTCAAATAGTAATCAGATCTGGTCTATTTTGAAGAAATTGATGGATCTGTTTTGTTTGATAATTTTGTATGTTTATGTTTCGGTTCCAAAACCTTAACAAATATTTTTATGTGATAAAAATATGTTATTTTGATGAGTGAAGCATTCCAAAATGATTTTTCTCGAATTAAGATTTCCAGAAAAAATTTTTAGATGTCAAATTTGTCATTTTTAGCATCTCAATGGTGTTTCGGTTATCTTCATAATTTTTAGGTTATTCCAAAATTGTTTTGATGAACTTGAAATGACCTGGAGATGCATAAAATGATGATTTGATGTTCTGTAAATTTTAGGAAATCTTGGAAATTAATTTTGAAATAATTTAAGCAAAGCATTATTTTTTAATAAGACTAGAAATTGCGATGTGAAACAAAAGTAAAATGTTTAATTTTGACATCAAATAATCAATTTTAAGGTGAATTAATTTCTATCATTAAGAGTTTAATTTAATTTAATTAATATTAAATTCTAAATCGAAATGAAATACAAGATTAAATTTAGCCAAGATAACACTTAGGAAGAAATTTGATTTAAAAGTTGAATCAACTTCTAAAATGTAGGGTCCATAACTTGTCATAACGAATTTTGATGTATTTAATTTTATACATTAAAGGATGCATGTTAGGAGTATGAGTGGGCTTACATAATGGATGGTTTTGAACTTAAGCTGAATATGAATGGGGTGTCCATATCATGCCATATAGTTATAGTAACTATACACACACAAACACACACACACACACACACACACACACACACACACACACACACAAACATCCTAGTTAGATGAGACCTAAGTAGAAACCCCTCATTTAGAATATTAAAACTAACATCTTTCATTAATATAGTGAGAACTAGAGTTCTTTTAGAGTTAGGGTTGTTGGGAAAACCTAAGCCCACTTTACACGAATATGTTCTAACCTTAGAAAATAGGGTTTTTCATATTAATGGGTCAGTTTTAACTAGAAGCATTGATTTTTTGGGCAAACCCAAAGTCAACATGGACAGAGGCAAAGTTGGGTAGTGCACATGAGATATACATGCATCAAGAGTTGATAGCCCAATATGTGTACACATATCAACAGTTGATAACACTATATTCGATAGTTGCATTATAAATGCAATTGGTATGACCGATACCTATCGATTGACCTAGGGTAGTTTGTTAGGCAAACCCAAGGTCAATCCTAGAGATATTGGATATCGACCCACTAGGAGAACTTCAATATAAGTTCTCTCGGATTCATATTGAGGGTTATGGATTCACGAGAAAATAATGGGAGCTACAATGTGTGTTAATAAAGTCCTAATTGACATGCATTTACGTATAGTCTAACACATTTTCTCTCTTTGACATTAGGTTACAAGAATCGACAGCATGACCACTAGTGTGAACCTATGCTCACTTATGGAAGCCAATAAGTTGACTGAACTCAACTTCCTAGGCTGGCTTAGGAACCTGAAAATAGTTCTCAAGTTGGAGGAACTAAGCTACGTCTTAGAAGAACCACTTCCTAATTCCCCTATTGCTGATGTTTCTAATAATGACCAGAAGGCATATAAAAAGAATCTCAATGATAGTGAGATGGCTAGCTGCATAATACTAGCCACTATGTCATCAAAATTGTAAAAATCATATAAGACTATGGATGCTCATACTATAATTTGAGGGAGTTGTTTGATGAGGAAGCTAGGTCCAAAAGGTTCAAGACCTCGAGGTTGCTCTTTCGCTCTAAGATGGACGAGGGGACATCTCGAGTGTAACATGCACTAAAGATGAATGGCTATATTAAGAGGTTAACCTCCTTAGGTTTCCTGATGGATCATGAATTAAGTATAGACTTAATTATGACTGGTTTGACTGATAGTTATTCACAATTTGTGCTTAACTATAGGAACCAGATATCCACCATGATTCCTGAATTGATCAACTTGCTCAAAATGGTTTAGCCATCTGTCAGGAAGGACAGTAAGGCTGTGATGCTGGTGGACTCTTTTGGTTCGAGGAGGAAGAACCAAAAGAAGAAGAAGTCCACAAAACCTTAGGGAGGTGTGGCTAAGAAGAAAGCTTAGGAGACTGCCCCCTAAGGGAACATGCTTCCACTGTGGTAAGGGTGGCCATTGGAAGAGGAACTATAAGGCCTATATGGAGTCACTGAAGCAGAAGAAGGAATCAGATGCCCCATCTACTTCAATTATGTTTGTTATTGATATTAATACTATTTTTAATAATAACATATGGGTATTGGATACCTATTGTGGTTCACACATATGTATTGATATGTAGGGCCTTAGGAATAGTAGACAACTCAACAAGGGAGAGTCGAACCTACAAATAGGCACTGGAGTAAGAGTTGCCACATTAGTCGTAGGAACTTATGTATTGACACTCCCTAGTGAGCTTGTAATAGAATTTGATGATTGTTTTTATGTACCTGTATTGACTAAGAATATTATTTCAAATAAAACTAATTTCCATTTAAATTTTAGTAACAATTGTTGTTCTATTAGTTTGAATTGAATGTTTTATGCTATAGGTGCATTGTGCAATAGAATATACATATTAGATATGTCCAATCTAGTTTTAAATATCTATAACAATAAAAGACACATGTGAGAGACACATCACAAAATTACGAAAGTGTGGTAGTTTAGGATCATTTGATTATGAATCATATGACACATGTGAATTTTACTTATTAGGCAAGATGATAAAGTTACCATTTAAGGGAAAGGGTGAACGAACTACTGCGCTATTGGACTTAATACATTTAGATGTGTGTGGTCCAATGTCCATACATGCCAAAGGTGGTTTCATATACTTCATTACATTTATTGATGATTATTCACGATATGGGTATGTGTATCTTATGAGATACAAATCTGAGGACTTTGAAAAGTTCAAAAAATTCAAAAATGAGGTAGAGAAGTAGCTAGGCAGAAGTATTAAAACATTTCGATTAGATCGAGGTGGTGAATACTTAAGCCAAGAATTTCTAAATTATCTCAAAGACAATGGGATAGTATTCTAGTGGACTCCACCTCACACGTCGTAACAAAATGTTGCGGTAAAAAGGAGAAACCGAACCTTATTAGACATGGTGAGGTCAATGATGGGCTTAACAAATCTAGCAAAATTCTTTTGGGGATATGCATTCGAGATTGCTGCTTATGTGTTAAATAGAGTCCCTTCAAAGTAAATTAATGTTACTCCATATAAGATGTGGACTAACAAGAACCCTATCTTTCTCATATAAAAGTTTAGGGTTGTCTGACTTATGTGAAGCAGATTCAGTCAAATAAGTTAGAAGCTAAATATGACAAATGTCTGTTTGTAGGATATCTTAGGACCTGTTTGGTTAGATGTTAATTAATGGAATGGAATGGAATGTAACGGAATGGAATGGAACGATTTATAATGGAATGGAATGTAATACAGTGAAACGTTGTTTGGGAGGGATGGAAGGGTTCATAATGTAATGTAGTGAAATGTTGTTTGGAAGATAGATGGAATGTAATGTAATGTATAATAAATGACTATTATACCCCTTATATTAAAATGATTATTGCATGTGGTTTATTATTTTATTATTAATTATATACAATTTATTATTAATTATATAAAAATATTATTATTAATTATTTAATAAA
>JANQAP020007955.1:0-11625 GCA_026874005.2 Erythroxylum coriaceum | reverse complement strand
AATTGAATCTAGAGATCGTATCCTAGGTTATTCGATAGTTAAGTTTAATTAACGATCATATCTTGATTAAACATTACCTAAGGAAAACCTAGGTTAATTATTAACCCATGATTAATAGTTCAAGGAGAGGTAAAATAACAACAAATCAATGAAATATGCTTAATTAGGGTTTAGGCCGAGATTGAACTAAAGAACCGGGTCCCTACCAAATTCTCCACTTTTATCATTTTTAATGTTTTCTTTAATTTGTTTTTATTGGTTTAGTTTCATTTTATTTTCTTGTTTGATGAACCAAAACCTCCCTAAACATAAATACCAATTATTTTCATTTCAATAACTTTACACACACTCTCTATGGGATTTACCTAGACTCACGATTGCTACAGTAGTAGGTTTAGTTTATTTTGACTAGCATTATAATGCCCTATCAATGGTATAAAGTGTGTAAGCCACGGATTTGTGGTGAACTTCAATCAAAATCCTATGCTCATTTCTACTCACAAAGAGGTTTTGAAGACTTCTTTCAAATAAAAATTGCTTGTGGATGAAATGAATTCACACTTAATACATTAAATTTTAATGTTTTTGGAATGTTAAGACACCTACCAACTCTTCATCACTATTTAACCACTTGCTCAGACTTAGAGGAGCCATCAGGAACTCTTGCAAGCAAATTGTTAATTATGGTAAAACTACCTTCTTTTATCATGATCATTGGATTCCCTTTGGCCCTGTTTCCTCATTTACGGATACTAATTCCTTCCTTAAGACCCTTCACCTTAACATCAAAGTGGCTGATGCTTTACCAGAGACAAATGGCTTTTTATCACTATCATATTATGTTTTGAGACAACCTTCCTCTCAAATGTTATCTTAAACACCTCAAAAAATGATGAAATTAGTTGACTGCTTACATCTTCATATGCATTCTCCAATCATTCATGTTGGAACCTATTTAGAAGTACCAACCAAACTATTTTTTGATATAAACTCATACGGTATAAGCATAATTCTCCTTGTACTTCAATCATTTCCTAGCTAGCAATTAAAAATAGGCTTCCTACAATTGAAAGAATACCAAATTACTTAGCCTTACATAATTAGTGCATTTTATACGAGTCTTCTTCTGAAATTATAAAACATTTTTTTTCTTAATGCCAATTGAGTCTGTATACCTGAGAGTTAATCATTTAGCTTTGCCATTTAGACACTCCTCCTTATTCTTGGCCTGAGATTATCAAGTGGTTCGATGAGCTTCAGAGGATATATAAAGGATAATTATGATTTTTAAAAATGGCATTCAATACCTTGCGGTTGCTATCTAGGAAGAAAGAAATGATAGGATTTTTTGAGGCTCCTCTAACTCTAAAGAGACTGGTTTCCAAGTATTGTTCAATAGAATCATACTTCACATTTTAGCTTATAAATTCAATCTACTCTTCAGCACCCAATGCCAAATGACATAAAGAATTAACTATTTTAGAATTTCAATTTATTACTCTTGTGTTTCTTAATCATGTTGAAAAAGCCTATTGTACACTTACTTCCTCTTATTAATATATTTTCTATTTTAAAAAAAATCCAGAGCTAACTAGTTGAGGTTTGTTGAAAAAAACTCTATATTTTATGACAAATTCATTGCTTCTAAGAAAGTTGTCAATCGAATTGTGCCCATTAACTTTAAAGGAAATACACTCACTAAATAAGACGAACTCCTAAATCCTTTTTATAATCACTTTTCCAAATTACTAAAATGATCCTTTGATAGCCATTCCTCAGTAAGACTATTACAAGAAATATTGCAAGATGAGCTTTGGCCTCATGAAATCCTCTGTCTAGCAGAACTAGTCTCCATTGTAGAAATTACAACAACTCTAAAATCCCTACACTAACATAAGGTTCTAGGTCCCGATGGGCTGAATGCGAACTTTTTCCACAAAGCATGTTGCAACACAGTTTATATGATCATTGTAAAGGTTCTAGCTGGAAGACTTAACCAAAATTTACCAAATAACATTGATTAGGCATAAAAGGCCTACATCCCTAGTAGGAGAATTGAAGATAACATCACAATAGCTAAGGAACAATTTAAACATTATAATAGAAGGGGTCGAAAGAATTATACAATTAAGTTTGATTTTCGAAAGGCATATGCCACTGTTGATTGGATTCTTATCATCAATACTCTAACAAATCTAGCATTTTCAAACAATTTCATCACTTGGATCCATCAATGCATATCTACTATCATTTTAACTTTTCTAGTTAATAGGGAGCCTTCGAATTGAATTTTGATAACAAGAGGCATCAGGTAAGCAAATCCAATTTCTCCTTATCAATTCTCTTTTTTCAATGGAAGTCCTAAACAAGCTTCTTATAAGATTTGTTGAAAGAACCTAGCACTTCAAATTCTATGCTAAATGTAAGAAGCTAAATATCCTTAGCCTCACTTTCGCAAATGGTGTATTTCTCTTCTCCAAAGCATAATGTAATTAATTTTCAGCCTTAGTCACAACTCTTTGGATGTTTATGAGGTGTCAAGTTTAAACATCAACCAAAATAAAAGCTTCATCTATATTTCCACAAGTGCCAGTAGCTCCTATCCCCTCTTAGCAACTATCACTAGTTTTTTTACCACAACAGCTTTAAGTATATTATCTTGGAATGCCAATCTTTGCAAACAAACCATCCTAAAGTGAATTTATACCACTAATTGAAATAATTTTGAGCATAATCAATAGCTGGTGTAGTAGAGAATTGTCTTTATCATGTACAACTCTCCTGATCAAATTTGTACTAACATCTATCAATGTATATTAGGCATCACATCTGGTATTTCCAAAGAACATTGTGAAGACCATAGATAGAATTTTCAAGAAATACTTTTAGTCTGGATCAAGAATGGAGCATAAAAGAAATAGAATAAAATAGAATGAGGTTTGCTAAATCAAAATGCAAGGAGGCTTATGGATAAATTCGACAAAAATAACAAATTAGAATCTTTTTTGAAAGAAATAACAAATCAAACTTTGCTAACTAAAAAGATATGGAAATTAATAAATGACAGGAATTCCCTTTGGTTCAAATGGGTGCATGAATACTATTTTAAGGATAATGAATCACATAAACAAAGTAAGACATGTATGCTCAATTTAGGTTAGAGATGGAATGAATACCTACTTCTGAAAAGATTAATGGACTCCTTTTGGTCCCCTTTCTTAAATAAGTGAGCTAGTTATTTTGCAAAGAACAATCAAACCAAATACTAATGTAGTATAGGCAATCTTATCCATCAGACTCATTTTAATCAACTTTCCATCTTTAGCTATCCTCACCTTCATTAAGAATTTTAGATTAAATCAGTATGAGGAACAAGCTATTTGGAGATTGGAGCCTTCAAGACAATACACAATGACTCTTGCTAAACACTCAATAGATATTTAACTTCTTATATTAGATAGCACAAAGCATTCTAGTGCAAAGATCATTAGCCTAGAGTTGCCCACACATAATGGATTGCCTTTAAAATCAAACGTTCCAATTTTGAAAGGCTTGGTATATATTTATGCATCCCAAACTGGTGTTGAAAGTTGTAGTTTACATTATGTTTTGGTAGGTGTTTTTATTGTGTTTATAGGTGTTGATTAGATGATTTTTGCATGTCTAGGTTTACAATTATGTTAATGTGATTTGTGTGATAATGTTTTAAGTGATATGTGGTTTAGGGCATGATGTTAGACCTTACTGTTGTGTTTTTGAGGTGTTTTGATGTGTTTGTTAGTGTATGAACTCAAATATATGAAGATTGAAGGAAGTTGGAGCAAGCTTAGGCTTAAAGAAAAGGTCATGATTGTGGCACCCCATCTTATAATTGTGACAAAAGCTAATTTGGCAGTGTCACGATGGTGACAGAAGCTAATTTGTCAATGTCATGGTCATGACAAGCGCTCACCAGATGTCAGGATCTCCTTTTATTTTGATATTTGAAGGGTTTTCTAGACAATTGGACATGGGTAAAACCTAGAATTTACCATAAATGACTCATGGAATATATAAGAATATAACAAGACTCAAAAGAAGACCTGGCATCCATTTGCCAAATTGAGAAATAACCTAAACGAAGAACAAGAAAGAGAGAAGAGAAGAGGAGTGTCTACAGCAGCAATCTAGACTCTCCAACCCAATCCATTCAAGTTCTTTTCTTCTGTCTCTTATTTATTTACTTCCATCATGATGTATTAATTGGGATTGAGGATCTTGGACATGTTGATGATGTTTTGATTTCATTATAGGTTTTATTCTTAAAGCATTTTGTGACTTGATTGTTTATGATGTCAATGAAATGCATAGGTATTCTAATATTTTATGATTGTGCATACTTCGATAATAAATTGAGAGATTGAATCGATAGTAATATGATTAGGTTGGGTAATGAGAGTTAACAACCTAATAAGTCACATAAATATCAAATCTATAATCATACAAATAGAGATCTTGTGTGAGGTCCTGATTATCCCATAGATTTCTTAAGAACTAGTTAAAGGTGTAGGCTATTTTTGGATAATCAAGAGATTACAAAATCAAAATTTTGAATCAATCAAGGATTATTAATTAGGGTTAAAAAATTAGATCTTGAGAGAGAGTAATCAACCCTTTAGAAATCTAGGGTAAGGTAGCAAAAGTGGTTAAGGTAGCAAAATGACGATATAATGAATCCTATGCTGTCATAATTGACCTATCTTGATTTTTTGTCACATCTCATTTTTTAAGTGGTTTAGTGCTCTATTTGATTTAAATGTGTTAATTTCAATTTTTTAATTTCATTCAACTCATACTCGATTGCTTAATTTTTCAGTTATTTTTATTTTCATTTAAATCAATTTTTTACAACTTTAGATAAAGTTAGGATTCAACTAGTTTTAGCTAATTCATCGTGGGATCGACACCTCAATTACTATGAGTTACAATCCATATACTTGCAGAATATTAAGGGTTTTATATTAAATAAAACCTGCTTAATAAATTTTTGGTGCCATTGCCGGGAAGTTAGTTCAGGATTGTTTGAATTATTTTGTTCTAAGGAATTTTCCACCTTTCTTGTGTCCTTACTACTGTATGAAGACAAGAGTTACTCAAAATTCAAACAAGATCGTTGAAACTTTAGCACTTGATATCACCTGATTAAAACGAGCAATTCAACAAGCAAGATGTTAAAAAGAAGAGATCGAAGAAACGATGGCGAAGGAACATAATCAAGAAAACCAATAGCTAACCGTGATAGATTTCATACGATCAGGGTTCAACGGTGTATATTAAGGCATCACTTGACCATCAAAGCTAGCAACATCATTCGAGATTAAGCTATCTTTGCTAAACATGCTACAAATCAATGTGCAATTTTATAGGTTAACTAATGAAGATCCTAACACTCATTGCTGAATTTTCTAGAAATATGTGATACTTTTTGATATCATGGAATGTTGGAAGATGCTACTAGGATGAGACTCTTTCCCTTCACATTAAGGGATTGATCTGAGGCATGGTGTCATTCATTCAGCACTGCAAATTTCATAACATGGGATCAATTGATGCGTGCATTTTTGGACAAGTACTTCCCTCTCAGAAAAGACAACAAAGTTGATAAAGGAGATTACAAATTTCCAATAAAGTGATGGGGAGTCACTTTATATAGCATGGGAATAGTATAAGGATTTGGAAAAGAGGTGTCCTCACCATAATCTACCTAAAGAATTCCTTCTACAAATCTTTTACAATGGAGTTACTCCACCCACATGAGGCACCATTGATATAGCATATGGAGAATCTCTAATAAGAAAGACAGTTGAGGAAGCCTAAGATTTGTTAGAAGAGATGGCAAGTAATATTTGTCTTTGGATGTTCGACAAAAGTAAACAACAAATAACCTTCATTAAAAGGGGGCCATTGTAGTTGATTTAATAATAAAAATGTAGGTAAAGATTAATGACTTAACCCGATAACTCAATTCCATGAAAGCCTCTTTGTCATCTCTAGTTAATTTAATTAAGCATAGATGTAAATTATGTGGACAAGATAACCATGATACCATCGAATACTTCTTAATTCAGACTAATAAACTGGAGCAACTTAACTATATAGGAGCACAAATTGGTCGAGGAGGGGGAATAATCCTTACTCCAACACGTGTAATCTTGGGTGGAAGAACCACCCAAAATTTTCTTGATCGAATAATGCAAAAGGATAATTCTTACCTCAAGGGCCTTCTGGATTTCAGTAGGAGAAACCTAATTCTACAGACTCTAAGTTGGAAAAAGTTTTGGACAAGCTCGTAAACCTAGATGATGCTCATAAGTGATTGGAAGGAAAGTTCAAATAAGCAACCCAAAACTATGCCTCTTCCATCCATAACATAGAGGTTCAAATGAACCAGTTGGCAAATGCATTATCTGTAAGAAGTGTAGGAAGCCTCCCGAGCAATACTTAAATAAACCTAAAGGAGCAATTAAAGACAATCACACTTCGAAGTGGGAAAGAACTTGAATAACCAACAGAGACAAAAGTAGCACCTTACCCTATAGAGAAAGCCCAAGAAAGAAGAAGGAAGTGGACATGAGTGAATACATGGCCCCTCCGTCATATACACCTAAGATTTCATATCCTTAATTACAAAAGACCGATCTGGATGCACAATTTGCAAAGTTCGTGGAGAAATTAAAGACTTTGCAAGTTAATCTTTCTTTCTTAGAGGCATTGGAACATATGCCCAAGTACACTAAATTCCTAAAGGATATATTATCAACGAAGTGCATTTAATAAGAGAATCAAACGGTCGAATTAACTGGCAACTATAGTTCCATAATCACTAGTCATATGCCTACTAACCTGAAGTATATAGAGAGTTTCACAATACACTGTGTGGTTGGTGAACTTGAATTAGCAAAGTGCTTATATGATCTAGGAGCAAACATCAATCTTATGCCTTTGTCGATATTCAAAAAATTGGGGCTTGGTGAGGTCAAGCCAACTTTGATGCTAATTTAGTTGGTTGATCAATTAATTAAAATTTTTTTTTGAGTTGTGGATGATGTGTTAATGCAAGTGGACAAGTTTATTATCCCTATGGACTTTGTTATTCTTAATTTTGAAGAGAATAAAAACTATCCATTAATTTTTAGATGGCCTTTTATGAGCACAGGAAGAGAATTGATTAATGTTTATAAAGGAAAATTGACACTTCAGATTGGTGAAGATCAAGTGGAGTTCAATACGAACAAGACCTTGAAAAGTCTGAAGCTCTTGCATAAAGATTGATGTTATGGATGATGTGAACGAAGATGAGTTTGAGGAAGATGTTGAGACAAAGGAGTTGGGTGTTTTGAGACGTCAAGAAATATTAGTAAGAACCAAAGCATCCATACCTCCCTCCATAGAGCAACCACCAACTCTAGAGCTGAAACTTTTACCTACACACCTCAGGTATACCTTTCTAAGTGAAGGTCAAACTCTAATCGACATCATTTACAGTCAATAGGATGGGGAATAAGAGAGTAGGGTGGTCACAATTGTGAAGAAGCAGATAAAGGTCATGGGATGATAGATATTTGACATTCAACATATAAGCCCAAATGTTGTTATGCTTCAAATAAACCTCAAAGAAAAAAGTCAAGTGGTAAGGGAATGTCAACGCAGGTTGAACCCTCACATGAAAGAAGTGGTAAAAAAGGAAGTAGTGAAGCTCTTAGATGCAGGTATCATATACCCCTTATCTGATAAGGAATGGGTCATCCCAGTACAATGTGTACCAAAGAAGGGTGGAATGACTGCTATGGAGAGTAAAAGTGGAGAGCCAAATTTTAAAAGAGCAGTTACAGGATGGAGAGTTTGCGTAAACTATCGAAAGCTTAACATATAGATCAAATGATTGAAAGATTGACTGGTCACTCATTCTATTGCTTCCCAGATGGTTTTTTGGGATATAATAAGATATTCATCTATCCTAATGACTAAGAAATGACCACTTTTTCGTGTCCTTATAGTACATTTGTGCATAGACGAATTCCCTTTGGTTTATGCAATCCTCCAACTACATTTCAAAGGTGCATGATGTTTATCTTTACAAATATGATCGAGGACATAATGGAAGTTTTTATAGAAGATTTCTCAATCTTTGGAGACTTTTTTTTTGTAGTGCGTGACTAATTTGGACAGAGCACTCCAAAGATGTGAAGAATTACATCTAGTGTTAAATTAGGAGAAGTGCCACTTCATGGTGCAAGGGGAAGTGGTGCTTGGGTATAAAATATAGAACCAAGGAACTGAAGTGGACAGAGTGAAGACAGAGGTCATAAAGAAGCTTCCACCACCCATCAATGTTAAAGTCAAGAGAGCATTCCTAGGTCATGTAGGAATATTTCACCGCTTTATTAAGAACTTCTCATAAATAGCAAGACCTCTAATGAACCTGTTAGTTAAGGACGTGCCTTTTTGTTTTGATGATAACTATTTATCTAAATTTGATCAATTAAAAAAGGCATTAACATTGGCACTAATCTTAACATCATCAGATTGGACACTCCCATTTGAAGTCATGTACGACGTTAGTGATCAAGATGTGGGTTGCTTGTTGTTCAGAAATTTATTAAATGGTTATTCAACCGATTCAGAGTGCCAAGGACAATTATAAGCGATGGAGGAGCCCGCTTCTATAAATCTTTTGATGCCCTCCTTAAATGATACAGAGTTCACCATCGTGTGGTCACACCACACCACCCATAAAAAATTGGCCAACTAGAGGTCATGATTGTGTCGTTTAAGCTTTAAAATTTATAAGCCCTCAAATACCACAAGCGAACAGATCACGACTGTAGTATAAGAGGTGTCGATCCCACAAGGAGGGTACTAGCCTAATCCTAAGTCATCTAAGGCTCAAAGAAAAGAATAAAAAGAAATAAACACTGCACAAGTGAACACGAAAAGTAAATAGTAGAAATTGATTCAAGAATTGTAAAATGGAAAATTCATCAAGACATAATTAAACTGAGTAGTCACATAGCTCACAATGGAAATCCGTCAAGAGAGTTAATCAAGTTATGAGAGAGGCGATTTTACCTATCATCAATGTTAATCTAACTATTTATGTGTTTAAGGGACGTCAGTTCTAGACGATCATAAGGTTTAATACTCTCTCCTGAGTTATAACTATTAAACCCTAAATTGTAAACCCTAATCAAATTATGGAACTTGCAATCTCTTAGTTCACAAATTACCCAAAATTCTAAATAGTTCTAAAGCTCTCTAATAAACAATCAAGTCTCGCACGAGATCTCTCTTTATGAAATTACCGACTAGATTGATTTATTAGTTAATTAGATTGTTTAACTCTCATTAATTCAATCTAGTCATTTTTATCCAGCTCACCCTCTCAGTTTGTTACCGAAACATGCAAATACATTAATCAATCACAACACCTAAACCAATAGACATAAAAATAATTAAATCAACATTAACTCAAAGCCAAATCTCAAAGGAGAGTTTAGAACATTATCAACAACCCGAAATCCATTTCCATACAATCCATCTTAACTTTATACATTTAAATGAAAAAGGAAATGAAGAGAAATTGGAACTTAGGTTTGACAAATCGGGAAGGTAGCAGCGTCGGGATACCACCTGATCTGAGGAGCAGCCACGTCAGGATCCACTTCCTCTTCCTCTTTCTTCCTCTTCTTCTTCTCTCTCTCTCCCTTATTTTTCTCCCCCTTTAGGGTTTCCAAGAGTGGCTGAATGTAAAGCTCCTTCTGTCTCTTCTTCTTGTTTTATTTATGTTCTTTTGTGTTTAGGGTTGAACTATGATTTTTTTAGGGTTCGAAAGGTCCAAAAAATCCTTCGAAATACAAAATTTTTAAATGTCTACGTGTCTGTCACGATCGTGGCCTACATCTAAGCCTTTTATCATGATAGGCCACTATCGTGGGCCGTTGTTTCGACTTGAATGTCTTCTAAAACTCTTCCGTTCTTTGATATTGATCCTGAAACACTAACAAACACATTAAGGTGCCTCAAAAACATAATATTTAAGCTCAAAAGCTTGTACTAACCTATAAAACACTTAAAACACAAATAATTAACAAACAAACACAATTTTAGCCTAAACACATACTAAATGATCGAATTAACGGCTAAACACATATCAAACTCTGCCCTAAAACACAATGCAATTTACACTTGTCACATCCCCACACTTAAACTTTTGCTTGTCCTTAAGGAAACAAAAGCAATCAAACAAATCAAGAAAACACAAAACATGCATATGCAATAATGCGACAATGGCTTCAACTTAGCGAAATAAATTTAACTATAAACACCATACTTCAAGTCGTTCTAACTTATTAACTAACGAAATCCACGTCTAAGCACCTTGGGTTAAATATTCAAATTAATCAAAATTTGAATGTTAAGTCTGTTTAGCTCTATCACTTACACACACACATTGATAATCATTCAGTCAAAACAAAAGTGTAGTTGTTCCTCATTAGGTTTTCATGAAAAATCAAGCTACTAACCAGTTTAGTAGGTTTTTATTTGAAAACATTTTTTCTTGATTTTTCTTCAAGGACATGAACCTAGTCTTTTAACTTAGAGGCAAACGTTTGTGATGAATGTTGATCCAGCTACTTAACTAAGTCATGTTGTTATTAAGCTACTTGGTTGGAATGTCATTATAGCCTTTTTACACGAAGGGACACATTTGTGATGTTTGTCGATCCGATTACTCAGCTACATCACATTCTTAACTGGCTACTAGCTCTATTCATAACTCGAAGGCTAGCAGAATAGTTATTTTAGTTAAAATTTCTACAACTTTCCTTTTTTTAAGCATAAAACTTTCCCTACCTTATTGCTTTAGCTAATCATTCTCATGAAAATGTAATAATAATGCCATTTATTTGATTAGCCTAAAATTATAAATAAGTATGGCAAATTCCTAGGATGAATGGACTAACATCGTATCCTAATTATGTTGGAGTTATGTAAATATAGTGCCCTGGAAAGCAAGTGTATTTACATATAACTTAATTTGTTTCCAGTTACTTTTGTAATGAAAATATTCACTACAAGAAAATAGTGAGTTAGCGACAGAAAATACCGACAGAAATGAAAAATATTCCATTGGTATTAAACATTACCGACGAAATATACCGACAGACAAAAACGTCGGAGATTTGGCTGTAACTAACCTTACCGACGGTAAAGAAACTTTTCGTCAGTAAGTTTACGAACGGAATGAAATTACCGTCGGTAATTTCAACTGAAAAGTTACCGACCGTCACACTTTTCTGTCAGTAAATTTACCGACGGAAAGTTAATTTTCCAATGCTAATTTTACCGACGGTAAGTTGCTAAATCATATGTAAATTTAGCATCGGAATGTTTTTAATACCGTCAGTAAAGTTACCAACGGTAACGTTATTTTCATCGGTAAATAAGCTTACTCATTACCGATGGATCATATTGTCCGTCGGTATAATGTATAGACATTTACCGATGGAAATTATGAATGTTTTCGTCGGTAAAATTTTTGATTAAATTTTTTTAAAAATATATATTTCCATTATATTTAAATTA
>JANQAP020007946.1:0-11625 GCA_026874005.2 Erythroxylum coriaceum | reverse complement strand
GACGGAGATGATTTTATTGATCCCATGATGAAAGTGAGTGAGTTATTTGATAATTCGGGTAAGCAATGGGATGTAGCGAAGTTATTGGAGCTGTTTTCAGCTAGGGATATTAGGGCTATTGTTAGTCTCCCTATTAGCATCATAAATAGGGAGGATACTTTGGTATGGCATTTCGATAAGAGGGGAGTGTATACGGTAAAGTCGGCTTACTATGTTAGTTTGGAGTTTTTGGAAAGAGCACCACACCGTTTGGGAGGTGGGATATGGTCGAAGCTGTGGAACTTACAAGTCCCTCCAAAGGTTAAAGATTTTTGTTGAAGAGCTTGTAGGGATATTTTACCTAGCAAGAGTAATTTGAGGAATAGAGGTGTGGACTTTGGGGATGGGTGTCTTTGGTGTAGTGTGGTTGAAAGTGGAGACCATGCCCTTATTCATTGTTCTTTGGCGCAAGAGGTATGGAGGTTAGGAGGAGTGGTGATTGTGTAGCCTAACGTAATTTTTTCATATTTTTTATTGCAGGTACTGGAGCATGGTAACAAAAAGAAAGCAGCTTTTGTTGCCGTTCTTGCATGGAATTTATGGTCTGCCCGGAACAACTTATTGTGGCAATAAGTGATCAAATATGTCGCATAAATAGTGGAGGCGGCCCAGAAATTTTTGGAAGATTGGGAGGATACTCAGAGGGTCAGTACTGGTGCTGAGAATGTACCTGTTCACCGCAACGATAGCAATATTTATAGATCGTGGCAAACTCGTGTTTCAGCTACTAACGCCAATGGTAATCACCGTCATGGCACTACTTCAGCTTGGCATGATAGTGATTATTCCTTGGCTCATGTTACTCGTGGATTGGCTTCAGAGGTTTCTCCAAGTGTTACTAACGTTACTGATGTTTCTAGTGCTCTAACTATTGGACATCATGCTTCTGTTGCAAGTGTTATAGAAGATGACTTTTCCTGGTTATGTCAAGTGGATGGAGCGATTTTCCAAGCGCTTGATTTTTTTGGTTTCGGGTTTGTTGTTGAGGACCCTGAGGGCATGTTTCAAAGGGCGGTCTCAGGTTTCTCAGAAAGGGGTGGTTCGGCGATTATAGTTGAAGCTTTGACTCTTCGCAATGTTTGCAATTCGCAGTAGAGCTTCTACCCTTCAATGGTTGCATAATTACTGATTCACTACAGGTTGTTCAATCTATTAACAATTCTTCCTTAGACCTTTCAGAACTAGGTTTGATTGTACAAGATAGTAAGCTTTTACTTAACTCTAGAGTTGATATTTCGGTTAGGTGGGTTAGGCGGCCAGCTACTTTAGGCGCTCATACTCTAGCCCGAGCTTCCATTTATCATAGTCATTTTAATGTTTGGGATGATATCCCTCTTTGTTTAAGCAACTTCTATTAATACATTTTCAGCATTTGCTTTCAAAAAAAAAGTAAATCAAACCCGAAAGTTAGACCGTTCAAAGTTTTTACGATTAAACTAGTTAAAATAGTTGGATTTTTTAATCATTGAATTTTATAGTCTAAACTTAATAAGTTGAATTAATTCTTAATTTTAATATTATTAATTTATAAAATTTTTATTATAAAAACTTACAATTTAACGTGTGCTCTTTTGGCAGGCCTCCATTGAATTTCTTACTCCCTCGACATTATAAAGTTTTCTCCTTTCTCTAGGTGCATTTGTCTCAGTATTCATCCTACATAAGTTTTGATAACTTATTTTTCAATTCAACACCTTTATTCAATTCTTCAAACTTTCAGTCCATCAAAACAATCCTATGATAACCTGTTTCTTTGACACTTTTCCTCTACTGCCAGAACCTCAAGACATTGGTATATCAAAAATAGAGATGCTGCAATCATGAGAATTTTCTTAAATGAATTATTTCAGATCACATATAATTAAATTCATATAATCTTTAAATCATACGCTTTCAAAAACTATATGTTATTTAAATTTAATCAAACATTTTTATATATAATATTTAACAAGTTGTTTGGATAAGAACTTTAATAAGAACTAAACATTAAACATTTTAATGAATAGTTATATTTACTATATGCTAAACTTCAAATGCTTATTTGACTTTCTTTGAACTTTTCGTTGAACTTTAATCAACTTAAATTTGTTTAAGCATATAAATATGCTTGTTTAACCTCCAGTCAATATTTATTCTTTCCTTCATAAATTTAGAATATAAACAATAAAACATAAGTATTAAGATCATCTTTTAAATGTTCAAATTTTATTTCATAAAATATTTTTATATGTTAACAAGGACTACCCTAGAGTACTTTCTATTTTAGATTGAAAATTTTAACAATTGTACTCTTAATTAACATAATTTGATAAAAATCTTCAATATAGTCCCTTTAAATTCGAGTAAACTAAATATATTGGTTTTAATTTCAAGTGCTTCTCTTTAGTCCTCCCTTACACTCATGTTCAACATATCTTGCCTTCTCCTTCTTACCCACTAAATCATCTTTTTTGTTTCATCTTCTTCAACACTCACTTTCACATTTACTGACTATTTCGCTCCAACTCCACTGTTTACCTGATAAATTTCTCTTAAGGTAATATTGAAAATTTCCCGCCCCATAACCCTACCCTTCTCGCTCATAAAACACAACCTTTAAGCCCAGTCCAAGATATTTAGTAGCAACAATATGGTAACCTTGCTTAATATGTAATTCTTAAGCAATCTTTAGAGTAATCAACATCTACATCTGATAGATGTATATGACTTCAAGTTGTAGGAGATCAAAATATTGACCCAAAGGTACATTACTCTCCCTTTCTCCCCCTGAGCAAAGCTAATGGGTAGCTGATAGTATCTCTTCCGCTTGAAATCCTAAAAGATGGAGTTGAACGATGGAATCAACAATCATTGGTTATTTTATGGATAAAAGAGCCTCATACCCTGTTATTAAATCATAGGCCCTTAGAAATTAGAAGCAACTAGTATTAACTGAAGTGTTAATGAATGAAGAGTATTTTTGTTCTTTAGATTCTTAAGTAATGCTAGTGCCATAAAAGTTATAGAAGTGGGTCCTTGGCATGTTCAAAACAAGCTCATCCTACTTTAAACTTGGAGACTTGGAATTGCAATAGAAGATATCAAATCTACTAATATACTAGTATGGATGTGTGTGAATAGTGTCCCACTTGAATACTAGACCACTAATGGCCTAAGCTACAATCTAGATTTGTAGGTAAGTCTTTGTGCAATTAGGCTAGAGTAGAGATTAAAAGAATAAATTATGCAAGGATTTGTGTTCTGGTTAAAGTTATAAATGATTTAACAAATAAAATCCTTATAATAAGGCTCAATGATAACCTGGACTTTGAGGAGGATGTAATAAAAGTTACTTATACTTAGATGCCTAAAGCTTCTTCTAAGAAGATATGGAAGCCAACAGGCAAAATCTTCGAAATAAGTGGTTATCTTGAACTAACTAATATTACAGAATATGGAAACTATAGTAATAAAGGGGAACAGACTGATGCTAATGAAGGTCGTAGCCAACAGAAGACTAAAGAAGCAAGTGAAGGTAGTGATAATCCAATCAACCAAGACATGTTGAGTACTAATAAGAACAGTTAGGATGGGAATGTAGAAGCATCCAATGATGCTCCCAAAAATCTAAATTGTAGAGACAATAAGACTCAATGTCAAGAAGATGGAAATCAAGTAATACAAGATAACTAAGCTAAATTTTATACTCTAAGAAGAAGAAGAAGAATTCTTCCATAATAGATCAATGACAATAATTACATGAGATATGAGGGGATTAAATTCCCAAATAAAATAGTTAGCTATTAGAGATTTCATACATGAAATATAAGCCTCACTGAAAATCGATCCCAAGATGAAGCAAAGGACTGTATACATTACAACAATATATGGCTCAATAATAGATTCTAAAGAAAAGATCTATGGAATAAGCTAAAGGAACTATCTTAAAATATCCAAAGTTTGTGGCTTATTCTAGGTGATTTTAATTGCATATTGCATCCTGAAGAAGCAAAGAGAAATAGTAGTCTAAAGAGTTACTATAGTGATCTTAAGCATTGTGTAAGAGATATTCAGATGGAGGATCTTCCTTCTAATTGCAACTTTTAAACATGTTCTAACAAACAAATAGGGAGTTTGTTTCTTATAAAGAAGCAAGACATGAGCATGACTAATTTCAAGTGGTTTCATTCCTTTTTAACTATTTCATAATGTTTCCTAACTCAATATTCTTTGATCACTCTCCCACTATAGTACACACTTCCTGCATGAATAAGCCTATAAGGTCCCCATTCATATTCAATAATTCATTGGGTGAGATAACTAGTTTTGAACTAGCTATAAATAAGGGAATTAGTGGAAGAGTATGATGATTAAAGTAATTCAAATGTATTGAGAAATCCAAAAGGTTAAAGAGGA
The DNA here is from genome assembly GCA_026874005.2 of Erythroxylum coriaceum. Taxonomy (NCBI): domain Eukaryota; kingdom Viridiplantae; phylum Streptophyta; class Magnoliopsida; order Malpighiales; family Erythroxylaceae; genus Erythroxylum; species Erythroxylum coriaceum. Next base: position 7,191 of record JANQAP020007946.1, on the reverse strand, counting down.
GCTCAAGATCCTAAAAAGAGAGAGAATTGATAACATTCATTAATCTTTAAACCTATTTAAACAACTCTTAAACAAGGTATAAGTTGACATTTACATTAATTCTACTAACCCCATTTTTCAAGATCTTGAAAAATAGGCTTTACATAAATATTCCCAAGCTTTGAAAGTTGAGAACTCCATTATAAAACCACGTTCAAAGGAGATGTGGACAACTGAGGGACCTCTTACTTTTATAAGAGGGTAGTTACAAGGAATTCAATAAATAGGATAATCTCACTCCAAAAGGATTATAAACTTCTCACATCTGAAGAAGATCTAAAAACATAAGTGGAGGCCTAATTTAATAGTTCTCTCGGAGCTCCATTCAATATCAACTCTTCATATCAGTCTAATAGAGAGGTAATTCAAGATCACCTTTCTCCTAATGAGATTCAGATATTGTCTAAAATTATATCCAGACTAGAGATCAAGAATGTTGTTAAGACTTTAAGTCCCCTGAAGGGTCCAGGACTTAATGGTATGAACATCATCTTCTACCAAAAAACTTGGAACTTTACTGGAACTCTGGTGATAGAAGCAATAGAAGAATTCTTCAATGAAAGGAAGCTACTGAAGGAGATTAACAAGACATTTATTTGCTAAGTTCCTAGGGGGATCAACAGAATTCAGTTAAAGATTTTCTCCCTATAGCCTATTGCAACACCATTTATAAATTGATCTTAAAAATCCTAACTGAGAGGCTGAGAAAGGTATTGCTAGCATATATAGGATTTCAACATGGAGCTTATATCACAGGAAGATAAGTTAGAGATAATATCTTACTTGTACGGGAACCTCTAAAAAATTACTCAAGGAAGAGACGAAGCAAGAATTGCACTCTAAAATTGTATTTCCAAAAAGCATATGATTTTATGGATTAGAAATTCACCATTAATTATCTAAAAGCATATGGTTTTCCAGGAATATTTATTAAGTGGATATTAAGTGGATAGAACCATACATCACTAAGGTTTCATACAATATTCTAGTTAATATAGAACCTTTTAAAATGATCAAAGTATTGAAGGGCTTAAGACAGGGACATCCTATCTTGCCATAACTTTTTCTATTATAATGGAGATTTTCAATAAGCTATTGGTAAGAAATATTGAAAGAAGTAATCTCTTTAAACATCATTCTAGATGGAAAAAGAGTGGAATCCTTAGCCTATATTTTTTTGATGATCTGCTCCCTCTATAAAGGCCTAATTATCACTCAACATCCACTCTCATGACTTCCTTAAATATCTTCAGTAATATTTTAGGGTTGCAGGTTAACAAAGAAAAGAGTGGGATGTTTCTCTCAATAAATGCTTCCTAAAATGTCTAATGGTTCATAATTATAATAAGTTTAAGATACCATAAGCTCCCATTTACTTATCTAAATATTCATGTAAATTCCACTAGGCCTTTCTATTCAAATTTCAAACCTATATTGGAGAAAACCACATCAACGATAAAGCTAAAGTTCCAAATCATTATCTATGACAAGCAAGACTCAACTATTTAGTTTTGAATTATATAAACATCTATTAGGAATCTCATCTAGTTCTACCAACTTTGTAATTAAATCAATTGATAAACTTTTTATGAAGTTTTTATGGAATGGAAGTAATGGTAATAGAAACAAGCCAAAAGTTAAATGGAGAGAGGTGTGCACCTCTTAAAACGAAGGAGGATTGGGCTTAATCCTTTAAAAGTGGTAAACTTGACAATGCTAGCTAAGAAATTATGGATACTCATCAAGAATAGAAGTTCACTATAAGTTAAGTAGGTTAAATGCCACTACATTAAAAACTCCAATATCTAGATCATTAAAGCCTTAGAAGAGCTTCTACCACCATGTAGTATATATATTGAAATTAAAGGAAAGAATCAAACAATCTTTTTTATGTAAAATTAGAGATGAAAGAAATATCTCCTTTTGGAAGTGGTCTATATAAGGTCTCATAGATAATGAACCTACTCTACATGCTCCAATGGATACCTATCATATGGATGTAATAGTATACCAAGTCGTATCTAATAAGAATATGATTTCCAGGATGGTAACTGAGGAAAATACGCAATCTCATATTTTTTACATTAACCTAACTCTTGGAAAGGAAGACATAGTAGTGTAGATATATACAAAATCAAGATAATTCTCAAACATGTCATGTGGAAACTTATTTTGGATCCCTGAACCCACAATGAGATGGTATGACTTGGTATGGTCAAAAGCATAATCAATCACTACAAGAGCTAAGACATTTAGTCACAACTTTTTTGTGACTAATTATCATTTTGTCACAAATATGAGGTTTTTTGTGACAAAACAATTGATTGGCACTATTGTTTGGATTAACTGTGATGATTTTTTTATCACTAATACAATGGTAATTGTGACAATTTAGTATCTTTCACAATTAAATTGTCACTATTAATATATTAACAGTGTCAAATTTTGTTTTATCATTAAGTTCTGTCACTAAAAGCGTATGTAATTTGGCGTCAAAGTAATTTTAGCGGGAATGAATTGTAATTGTGACAAAACATATGTTCACTAATATTTTCTATTTGTTATGACAAAACATAGTTTGGTCACTTGTTGTGACAAAACAGTTTACCGTCACACGATATTTTACTTCTTGTGATAAAAACTTTTGTCAATGAAAATTCAATTAATTGTTGTCTACTTAATATTGTCACAAAAATGAAACTATCACTATGGTCACTACTATTCATAATTTTTGGGATAAGAAATTTTGTTGTCACTTGATAATCAATTTTTTGTTACAAACGTAACAAATTAATGATAACTATTTCTTGTTATAATAACATATTAAAATTAATCACTCTAATGATTAATTTGTCATTATTATACGAATTTTAATTAGGGAATAAAAACTATTTGTTATGGTTTTTTCTTTAATATTATTATATGCAAAAAAATTTAAATATTTTCTTATTAAATATTCAAACTAAATATATTGATAATCCAAAAGTAATATTTTACATATCAATAGATATTTGCTAAACATAACTTTGAAATTTCATCAATATAAAAATAAAAAAAATAATGAAAATATAATGAAAATATTGTTCCAAAATATTAACCAAAACTTTTAACCTATTTAAAATTTAAAAACAAAGTTCTTGCAAATGCTCAATTATTGTCATCGTCGCCTTCCTCATATTTGCTTACTGAATTTGTCTCATCAACATTCATAAAAATAAAGAATTAAAATACTATTGATTTAATTCAAATTTTGATTATAACAAAATTGGACTATCAAGATAAGCCCTAATCATCTTTCAATTAGGCATGACTACACAGAAGTTTATGGAATGTTCCAATGCAGTCTAAACTCAAGATTTCAATCAAAATGGGCAAAATTCAAATGACTATCATTAAACATTGCAAGTCTCACTTTATTACTAAATTATGAATCCCATATAATGGAAAAAAAACTTTTTGTCTATTGACAATATACTATATAGGGTCATTGAAAACTTTTCAAGGAATAACAAATAAAAAAATAAATTATTTTAAATTGTTAATTTTAACGTTTGGTTTTTAAATTTTAAAAATTTTAAAAATGAGACATTAAAAGAAAATTTATTTTTTTATTTTTGATAGATAATAATCAAAAGGCCTACTTAATATTGGATTGTCACAAATTCAAAATTTAAAAAAATGAGACATTAAAATAAAAATTAACTATGTATCCTTAATACAAAATAATTAAAAGGCCTACTTGATATTAAATTGTCTCAAATAAGATAATTTCAATTCAAAAAAATAATGATTAATTATATTTAAGGAAGTCAATTCTGTTAGGTTTGCCATGGTTGCATGCATCATAAGCATGCGTATGCAGCAGAAGTGTCGGAATCAAGATTCCGATACCATGACAACTCGAAAATCACAAAATTTAACATGCATGCATGGATATGTAAAAGACCATGAAATATAAAACCTTTTACCTTATGTTTCTCTTCCTTTCTTGTTTCTTCTCCTTATTTGGGCTGTTGCAAACACCAAATACTTCCTTAATCACCCAACAACACGCAAAGAAGATGAAAAAACAATGTATAAGGGTGATTTGAGCACCAAACTAGATGAGTTCTAGTAGATGCTCAATATGAAAAGATAGATCAAGAATCTTGTTACATGCACTTTGATTCATGCAACTCTTGCATAAATTACAAGAACAAGACTCTTGATTCCTCTTTCTTACTCTATATCTATAACTCTTCCAGAGCCCCTATCCTCTCACTTGAGTGTGTAAGAAGTATAAAAACCTCACGTATGTACCCATTCGTGCCCTCTGTCATGATCGTGACATGTATCTACCACTTGTGTGAAATGTGTCATGTTCTAGTTATAGTAATAGGCATATAACATTTGGACAGAAGCCTTTAGGCCTAAATGTACTTTGTAAATGTTAGTTTGATGTCATGTGGCCAATGTAAATTTTTTTAATTCTTCGAAAAATTTGAATAAACTAGAATGATAAATTGGTGAGATTTTATTCTTAAGTGTTAAGTAAGTAAGACAAATAAGCCTAATTTAATGTATAATATAATTTGGCGTTTATCCTTGTCAAGTTTATTTATAACTTTAATGACATAAAATTAATTAGTTTATAGCTTGTTCAAGCAAATTGTTAATGATATAAAAATCAAAGGAGTTAAATTTACTAAAAATTTATTTTTAAAAGGAGGATTTGTATGCATTATGACATCACCTTATATTTAAATCATCAATTGAAACTATTTTTAGATACTTCAAACTATCTTACAATATTTCAAGTCTAAACTAGTTCGATAATAATTTTATTATAGAATTTGGTCTAAAAATAATAATAAATAATGGTGTTTTATAAATTTATAAAATATCAAATGTTATTATTCTTATCTAAATATGATAAGCTGGAATTACAACGTGAGATATCACAACTCACAATCTCTTGAATTTTAAATTTGTGATGTTATCATCTTAATTTTTTATTTTTTTAACACTCTTCTTATACCCTCTCTAATTAAAAATCTTTTAAGAGTCACTTCTTGTTTATATCACCTATAATTAATTGGTGTGACTTTTTGTCCTTTTTGTTCTCCATTGTTATAATCAATTTTTACTTGATTAGATATCAATCTAACATGATATTATTAAAAGTTAATTCTAATGTTATTTATAATAATTTAAAATTCATATTTAAAAATATTTTATTAGGAGTTGAATAATAATATGTACTATAAACTTAGTTCATGGGTTTGGGAATAGTTCATAGGTTTGGGAATGAATCAATAGGTATGGAATGAATAATATATGGTTGGTTTTATATTATGATTATAGGAATAGTGTTTTCATATCTGACTTTCGGGGATTAGTTCATACCCTCGAAATAGGAGAGGAATGAGTTTCATTCTTGATTTAGGGGCAAGTGTCCGTGATAAGAAGTGCCACAGGCATGACACTTCTTGTCACGTTGTGACTTACTTCTTTTTTTCTCTTTTTAATTCTGGTAAATTTTTACAAAGTGTTTTTAATAATTTGACATTATTAGTATCTTGATCAGTCCATATCCATTGACTTTTTGTACTACATTTAAGTTGTAATTTCTTACGTTCTTTAGCTAAGTCTTTTAAAAGTCCTTGATCAGAAATGTAATTAAGTAATCCTAAAAAATTTTGGACTTTCGTAATATTTTTTAATTTATCAGGAAAATGTTGTAAATTTTCAAGAATGTTTGGTTGTAGTTTAAGAAATCCGTTATAAAATTCTATACCTAAATATTCTATATTTTTTTGTGCTAATGTAATCTTCTTTTTACTAAGAATTAATCCTTTTTGTTGATATCGGGATAAAACTTTTTGGCAATTTTGGCAATTTTTTGTTTCTAATTTGGTATTTATTACTGTTAATATTTTCTCAAGTTTTTCATTTATTGCATCTAATAGTTTAATTAATTTCTGATCATTTATTTTTCTAACTTCACTAATTTTTGGTGATTTTGTACTATTTTTTATTAATGGTTGTATTATAGTTATTATCTCTTTTAATTGAATTTCAATATTTGTTTGTTTATCTAATAATTCATATTACTGTTTGGTAATACTCATAAAGTATTTTTGAGATGCTTTTTTAATTCATTAAGTTGATTTTTAATTATTATTAATTCTTGACTTATTTTTTCTTATGGTTTTTCTTTTTCTATTTGTGGGTCAATAATTTTAATAGGTTTGTTTAATTCAATGCCTGGTTCAGTAAATCTAAAGGGTTTTTCTAATCTTAAAGACTGTGATCTGATTAAAATTTTTTCTTTTGATTGTTTATTTTCAGATAAAGATAATCGAGGAGCAGATGAGGTAGATTCATAAAATTAAATTGGGTAATTTATTTCTGGTAATTTTCAAAGATTATTTCTTAAACTGATACCTACTTTTGCTACACATTAAATAATTAATCAATATATATTTCATCTGTATTTTTAAATTCAATGCTATGATGTGAATTAGTTAAAGCATAACTAATTTGGTAAGTAATAGAAAAAGGATATTGACCATTAGTCATTAAATTTTCTCTATAGAATTTATAAGCAAGAGTAATTGTTTCATTCGGTATGTTTGGTTTGATGGAATAGAAATTCTATTCCTACACTATTCCTAACGTTTAAGTATTCTTACGTTTGGTTAAAAAAAAGAAGAAGAATAAGCATTCTTAGGCTTTATTATTCCCAGACTACGGAGAATAGCTAAAGATCACTATATCTTATCTTTAGCTATTCCGGGTAACAGGGAATAATCTTTACCCAACTCTCTGACCGTTCTATCCTCGTCAGACCCTCCGCCCTCGCTCTCGTATTCACTCCCCTGGCTCTCGTCTCCGTCTCTCTTCTCCTTCTGGCTCTCGTCTTCACGATCTCGTCTTCAAGCTTACAGGTAAATCTAATTTATTTCCTAATCACCCTCTCTCTTTGCTTGTTGTTTTGTTTCTTCTTAACGGAATTGTAGTTCTCGGTTTTCTCGATTATCGTTCTGGGTTTTGTTCTTCTTCCTACAATCAAGATTTCTAGCTTAGAATTGTTTTGATTCCGATGTGATTGGTTTATTTGATAATCTTGTTCGTTTTCCGGTTTTGATGTCTGGATTAACTTCCTATGAA
>JANQAP020007868.1:0-11630 GCA_026874005.2 Erythroxylum coriaceum | reverse complement strand
GACAGGGTTCCTAGAGAACTCTTATGGAGGTGTTTGGAGGCCAAGGGCATTCCTGTCAACTATATTAAAGTAATTAGAGATATGTATGACAGAGCATGGACTAGCGTACGGACGATAGGAGGGGACACGAAAACATTTTCTATCAGTGCTGGTCTCCACCAAGGTTCGGCACTAAGCCCTTTGTTATTCATTTTAGTGTTAGATGAAATTACCAAACATATTCAAGGAGAGGTACCTTGGTGTATGTTATTTGCGGACGATATTATCCTAGTGGAGGAGACCAAGGAAGGGGTCCATGCCAAGTTGGACCGCTGGAGAGACGCGTTAGAGTCGAAAGGTTTTAAAATGAGCAGGTCTAAGACGGAGTATGTAGCATGCAACTTTTCTGGAAAACAAATGGAACATGAGGGGGCGGTAGCAATTGGGGCAGACATCATACCACAGCGGACGAGTTTTAAGTATCTCGGGTCTGTCATCCAAAGTGATGGTAATATAGATGCCGATATAGTACATCGTATTAGATCAGGTTGGGCCAAATGGAGGAGTGCATCAGGGGTTCTATGTGACCGGAAGATTCCTTTAAAACTCAAGGGGAAGTTTTATAGAATGGTGATTCGTCCCACTATGCTATATGGGGCAGAGTGTTGGCCTGCCAAGCGTAGGCATATAAGACAATTATTGGTAGCAGAAATGCGTATGCTTCGATGGATGTGTGGCATTACAAGGAGAGATAAGGTTCGGAATCAGGTGGTGAGAGATCGACTACGGGTAGCCAGCTTTGCCGACAAGTTGAGAGAGATTAGACTTAGGTGGTATGGGCATGTGCTTAGGAGGCCTGCCAACGATCCGGTACGAAGCTACGAGGGAATTACTCTTAATGAATGTAAGAGGAGAAGAGGGAGGCCTTACAAGAATTGGCGGGAAGTGATTAGAGAGGATATGTCCGCATTGGCACTTAATGAGGTAGTGGCTAGTTGTAGAAAAGTTTGGAGGGACCGAATAAGGGTAACGAATTAACCGTACCAAATTTTCAAAAGCAGTACAGGACTGCCTAGGAGATGCTGGGGCATGCTGTGCAGTTTGCACGACAGGTGCGGAGGGGCACTAAGGGGTCGCCCCAATAGGGGTTCTGAGGACGGCCACCTTACCTACTTCGAGATAAGGAGGGATGGGAATTGGTAGCCTATTCGGCTCGCACAGCCTTCCCCCTTCAGGTATTCCCCATTCCTTGTATTTTCTTTTATTTTCTGTTTATTTTTCTATATCTTGCATCATTCGTATATTGTCTCATTTGCATGTGGGTCCACCGGAAACAGCCTCTCTACTGTGTAGGGGTAAGGCTGCATACTATCGGACCTCCCCAGACCCTGCTTCAATGCGGGATTTCAGACTGGGTGATGATGATGATGATGAATTATAAATGCTAAGAGATCACCCAAAGGTGGATCATTGCTTATAATTAACAACATTAAAGAGACTTATCGACATACTTGGTGAATATGTTTGTATATCCAAAGATAACATGCATGGTAACTTAAGTATGATTGACAGTCTATTAAAGTGTGTATATATATCTTTTTGGCATCATTATGGATTAAGGATATGTATTTAAGTGTCACCCAAAGGTGAATTTAAATATATATATATATATATATAAAGCTTTATTATTGTCTGAATCTATTAATTGTACTCAAAGCATAAATATGTGAGTTTGTATTGCATTTGTAGCTTCTAATAATTTATTAGGCAATGGTCTGACAAAGGTCAATTGGCTAAACTATGCCAAATGGTCTGAGCAAATCCAATTATAGTTGGGTATTATGGATAAAGACCTAACATTAGTTGTAGAGAAGCCTGTAACCATTATTGAGACTAGTACCCAAAGCAAAGAGACATATTTTGAGGCTTGGAAAAAGGCTAATAGGTTGAGTCTAAACTTGATGTGATTAACAATGGCTAAAAATGTTAAACCATCAATGTCTTATACGGACAATGTAAGGGGATTCATGATGAAAATCAAAGAGCACTCACAATCAGATATAACTAACAAGTTTATTATAGGAAGCTTGGTGAGTGAACTGATGACCAAGAAGTTTGATTGGTCTCAACCTATCCATGATCATGTAACAGGCATTTCAAATCTGGTTGCAAGGTTGAAATCAATGGGCATAAATGTGGGTGGATCCGTCCTAATACAGTTCATCATCAACTCATTTCCTCCTGAATTTGGTCAGTTCTAAGTGAATTATAACACTCTTAAGTAGAAATGAAACTTTTAAGAAATCAAGGCCATGTTGGTCTAGGAGGAAGGGAGATTAAAGAAAATAAAGGAACACTCTATTCATCTTACAGTACATAATGAAGCTAGCAATAAAAAGGGAAAGCCAGGAAAGAAGAACAATAAGAAAGACAAAGCCCTAATAAAGGTTAATGAGGGCCAAATCCATAAAGAGTAGCGTTGTTTCTTCCGTAAGAAAGTTGGTTATCTCAAGAAAGGTTGCCCTAAGAGAAAGGCTTAGTTCGAAAAGAAAGGTAAGTCCTACGTTTTAGTATGTTTTGAATCAAACTTTATTGGGGTGCCCAATAATACCTGATGGTTAGATTCAGGTGTAACTACTCTTGTATCACATATTATGTAGGGATTCCTTTCAATCAAAACCATAAATAGAACTGAAGAGTTCCTGTATATGGGTAACATAATGAAGGTACATATAGAAGAAATTGAGACGTACAGATTGATCTTAGACACTAGTTGCTGTCTAGATCTTGAAAAATGTCTTTATGTTCCTGAATGTGCTAGAGATTTAGTTTCTGTTAGTAAGTTAGATAAGATAGGTTTTAACTTCAATGTTGAAAATGGTTTTTTTTTCTTTGCATAAGGGACAGTAGTATTATGGTTCTGGTACATTAATAGATGGTTTATCAAATGTTAGGTCATATATCTAGAGAAAGGGTAATAAGGTTAGTGAAAAGTGAAATCTTACCTCAACTAGATTTTATTGATTAGGATGTGAGTGTGGATTGCATTAAAGGCAAGCAAACCAAACACATATCTAAGAATTCAGCTACAAGAAGTACTGATTTATTTAAATTAATACACACTGATATATGTGGTCAATTTCATGTTCCATCTTGGGGTGGTGAAAAGTATTTTATCATCTTTATTGATGACTATTCACAATATTGTTATCTCTATTTACTACATGAAAAATCTCAATATGTGGATATTTTTGAGGTGTTCATTAATGAGGTAAAAAGGCAGCTAGATAGTAAAGTGAAAGTAATAAGGTCTGATAGAGGTGACAAATATTATGGTAAATATGATGAGAATAGACATTGTCCAGGTCCATTCTTCAAAGTCGGGGCATTTGTGCACAGTATACAATATGGTACACCACAATAGAATGGTATAATTGAAAGGCAGAATCGTACTCTTATGGATATGGTTAGGAGTATGTTAAGTTACACTACTGTACATTTGTCTTTATGGATGTATGCATTAAAGATAGCTGGATATCTACTTAAGATGATTCCTAGTAAAACAATTCCTGTGACACCTTGTGAATTATGGATAAGCAGTAAGCCTAGCTTGACGCACCTGTATGTTTGGGGTTACCTAGCAGAAATAAGAATTTATAATCCTCATGAAAGGAAGTTTGATGCAATAACCATTAGTGGTTACTTCATTGGTTATCCAGAAAAGTCCAAAGGGTACATATTTTGTTATCCTAATCATAGTACAAAAATATTTAAGTATAGTAATGCTAGGTTCATTGAAAATAGACAAATCAGCGGGAGTGAGGAACCACGAAAGTTGGATATTCAAGAGAATCAGGTGGAAAATTCTTCACCCATTATCTCTTCTCAAGTTGTTGTTCCTTTTATTGTATCATAGTCACGCAATATACCAGAGCAACAAGTTGATATTCCAAAACCACAAGAAGAGAATTTCAATAATGAACCAGTAAATAATGTGTAAGTAACAAATGATCAAGTGATACTACAAGAAATAGTATTGCGAAGGTCTATAAGGGAAAAAAGACCAGTTATATCAGATGACTATGTAGTGTATTCACTTTAGCACGAGTGTGACTTGAGCAATGATAAAGATCCAATCTCATTTAAAGAAGCCATAAAATGTAACAATTCTAAAAAGTGGCTTAATGCTATGAAAGAAGAGTTAAAATCTATGGATAATAATTAAGTCTAGGAACAAGTTGAGTTACCTGATGGCTTAAAGCATTAAAAAGGACTCAAAAGGTAATATTGAAAGGTATAAAGCTAGACTTGTTGTGATGTGAGCATGACCATTCTACTTTGTAAGAGAAGTGGAACCAAATATGAGTTAGTAATGCCAGAGGGATCAATAACAAGATCAAGAGCTAAGAAGTTTAAAGAAGCGTTTTAGTCCTACATGGGCCAAATTGTAGATGGCATAGAATCTCAAGTGACAATGAGGGTCAATGGCATTATAACTAATTAAGTTGGGCAGAATGTGCAAAAAGACTTTCATTCTTCTTTAATTAATTATTTTACGTTAGAAGTATACCTTTCGACAGCTCATTACTTATGTCTTGGGCTTGTTTAAATCTTTTAGGTTTAATGGGTTATATTTAGAAATATTGGTTTGAACTTTAATTATTTTAGTGAGAGGCCCATGTTTAAAGGCCTTTTTCATAGTTAGGGTTTTTATCTTTCAAGGGGTATAAATACATCATAATAAACATTGTCTAGGGTTAGATTGGGTGAATAACGAATTCTTTAAGGGAGGATTTTCTTGTCCTTTCCTATTGCATCAAGAATATAATTCATATCAAGGTAAACACTTGCGGTGAATTTCTATTCTTGTTTTCAAATCAATCTTATTATATGTGTTTCCTTTCATATAATTGATTGGGGGTTCATTAGGTTTGGGGATTTCATCTTGTACCTGTTCTATCCAAAGTGTATGTTTAAGGGGTTTCGAGTTCTTTAGCCTTAAGTTCCACATCAATTAGTATCAGAGCTAGGTTTGGGATAAATTCTTATTTATCTTATATTTATTTGTTGTTATTATTGTTATTTTTCATTAGAATTCGAAACTAGGGTTCATCTTGTTCTTGCGTTTTTTTGAAAAAATGAAATCAATATCTAGAAAAGAAGAAAACAACCGCTAGCGAACACAAAAAAAAAGAAAGTAAAAAATGAAAAAAAAGAGAAAAAAGTCAATTGCTAGCATGAAAAGAACAAAAAAAAACATTGCTAGTATAAAAACAATAATTGCTAAAAAGACAAAAAAATTGATTTGATCATATCTTAAATTAGGAAAATTAGTTACAAAAGCCAAATAAAATTAATTTCATCTTTGGGGTGGGCGTAATTATAAGAGTTTCTTTTGTTGGCTTCCTATTTTGTTTAGTGTCTTTACATCTTTGCATCCAAGTTGACTTTTCCACTAAGGAAATTTCAATTTCTGCATTTATGCATTAGTTTCATCATTTTTCCTTCATTCTAAGTTTCTATTTTTTTATCTCTTACTTTTTGTTTCCATTTACCCCACAATTAACAAATCAATTCTTGTTAATTTAAATTTTGTATTTTTGGGCAGCATACGTCCTTTCCTCTTGTGTGCCCATTTTGCCTTCATTCATTTCGGTACACTTGCTTATAGTTTTGTGCTCATCGTCATTCTTAGGTGTTTTCATTGCGTTCCTAAATCTTAATTTGTTATTTGTGAATTACCTTAACTGTAAATTGAATTCTGAAGTGCAATTGGGGACAACAAGCTTGAGCAGAAAAAGGCTTAGCATGTAAGCTTAAAAGAGGGTAAAAGCCAATTTTTAGTGAAACATGAGTAGAAAACCACCTTTTGAGTTATCTTTTTTATTGCTAACCATTTTTTTTGTAGCTTTTTGTTATAAGATTAGCCAATAGAAAAGATGGAAAAGAAACATTACATAAGGAGGATGAAAACGTGCTTAATTTGAAAGTGATATATAAGGCATTCATGAATGAGTTCAAGAAGTTATCTACTAGGATGGATGGGATGGATGGGATGGATGAGAGAATTAATGAAACTAGTAGAATCCAAAACATAGTAGATCAATTGACAGTCATAGGAACCAAGAGGAAGAATTGGAAAGAATGTATGACGAGTATGGAGATGAAGTGCAATCTGTGAGGGGTAGAGTAAGGAGGGAAGAAAGAGTGGAGAGAAAAGATAGCAACATGAATGCTATCAAGATGAAAATTTCATCCTTTATAGGCAGGGATGATACTAAAGTGTACTTGGAATGGAAAAAAAGGTGGATGTGATTTTTTCTTATCGCAACTATTCGGAAGATAGGAAAGTGAGATTGACAACAGTGAATTCTCTGATTATGCATTAGTTTGTTGGGATGAATTGGTAAAGAATAGGGAACCACCTATACCCAATTGGGAAGAGATGAAAAGAGTGATGAAGAAGAGGTTTGCATCACCTTGTTACTATAGAGAGTTACACCAGCAATTACATAGACTCACACAAGGAACTAGAGCAGTAGAAGATTATCACAAGGAGAATCTATTGATTAAAGCTAAAATAGAAGAAGAGGAAGAGGTGATAATGGCTCGATTCATGGGAGGATTGAATAGGAAAATTGCTGATGTGGTTAAGTTACAACATTATGTAGAGATGGAGGACTTAGTGAACATTGCTATGATGGTGGAGAGACAACGAAAACAAAGAAGGGTAGTCAAGTCTTTCTCAAATTCCAGCAACAAATGGAATCCAAAATGGAGCACAAATGAAGATAAAAGGAGGGAACACTATTCAGATTCCAAAGAGAAAGGCAATAGGATAAACAAAGGCAAGGAGAAGAGTACTTCAATTAAAAAAGGTAATATTTCTCCATCCTCTAAACCTTCTAAACATAGGGATATTAAGTTCTTCAAATGTCAAAGGCGTGGTCATTATGCATCTGATTGTTCTAATGGGAAGACTATGCTTATTAAGGGTTGTGATATTGTTTCTAAGTCTGATGATGGTAATGAGTTTGATGGTAGTGATTTGAGCATGCCACTTTTAGAAGATTATTCTGATGTTGATGAGAATGTTGAGTATGGTATGAAGGTGAATATTTAGTTGCTAGACGTGCATTGAACTTGAATGTGAAGGAAGATAGCCTAGAACAACGGGAGAACATATTTCACACAAGATGCTTAGTAGGTAGGAAAGCTTGTAACATGATTATAGATAGGGGTAGTTGCACTAATGTAGCTAGTACTACTTTAGTGGAGAAGTTGGGGTTGAAATGTGATAAACACCCTAACCCATACAGACTACAATGGTTGAATGAAAGTGGTAAAGCAAAAGTTACTAAGCAAGTAGTTGATGCATTCTCTATTGGTAGATATGCAGATGAAGTTGTGTATGATGTCGTGCCTATGCAAACTGTTCATATATTGTTAGGTAGACCATGGTAATTTAATATGCGTGTTATGCGTGATGGGTATATGAATAGGTATTCTTTTATGTATAATGGGCAAAAAGTTACCCTTGTGCCTTTGTCACCCAAAGAAGCATACCTTGAATAACTACAAATTCAACAATGATCAAGTGGGGATTCAAGTAGTGAGGTCAAAAAGAAAGAAGAGAGAAAAGCAGCCATAAGAGAAAAGAATAAAATTAAAGGCCCAATGGTGAGTGACTACACAAGTGAGGAAAAGAAAGTGGGATGTGAAGGAGAGAAGAAGTTAGTGAGTGAAAAGAATGTGAAAAGTGAGCAAAGAGAAATTGAGAGGAGTGAAAAAGTTAAGACACAACCATGTTTTTATGAAAAAGAGAGAGTTAAAGGGTGTATACATAGGCAAGAGAGCTTTAATCTTGATTCAGTTTAAGGAAACATTGTTTGCTAACATTAACCTTGACCTAAATTTGTCTAGTGTGTTTGTGACCTTATTTTAGAATTATGATGATGTTTTTCCTAAAGAGGTACCTTATAGGTTACCACCTTTAGAGGGATTGAGAACCAGATTGACTTGGTACTAGGAACTCAAATTCCTAATCGTCCAGCTTACCGAAGCAATCTAGAAGAGACAAAGGAATTACAAAAGCAAGTAGATGAATTGCTTAAAAAAGGGTACGTGAGGGAGAGCATGAGTCCTTATGCTGTGCTAGTTCTTTTAGTGCCAAAGAAAGATGGAACTTGAAGGATGTGTGTGGACTGTAGAGCGGTCAACAATATCACTGTAAAGTATTGCCATCCTATTCTTAGATTAGATGATATGCTAGATGAGTTGGATGGTGGTTGCATATACACTAAAAATGATTTAAAGAGTGGCTATCATTAGATTAGGATGAAAGAAGGTGATGAATGGAAAATTGCATTTAAGACCAAATATGGATTGTATGAGTGATTGGTTATGTCTTTTGGCTTATCTAATGCACCTAGAACTTTCATGCGCTTAATAAATTATGTTTTGCGTGAATTCATTGGTAAATTTGAGGTTGTTTACTTTGATGACATATTGATTTACAGAAAGAATTTAAATGAACATGTCATGCATGTTAAGACTATTTTGGATGTGTTTAGAAAATCGAAGTTGTATGCAAACCTTAACAAGTGTTCATTTTACATGGACAAAGTTGTCTTCTTAGGATTTATGTTGAGTTTTGATGGAGTTGAGGTTGACTATGAAAAGGTGAAAGATATCTAAGAATGATCGACTCTTAAGTCAGTTAGTGAGGTTAGGAATTTCCATGGCTTAGCAGGTTTTTATAGGCAATTTGTTAAAGATTTCTCTATGATTGCCGGTCTATTGAATGAAGTCGTTAAGAAGAATGTTGGTTTTAGATGGGAGAAAGAACAGGAAAATGCATTTAATACTTTAAAGGAAAAGTTATGTACTGCACTTGTTTCACGTTTGCCTTATTTTTCCAAGACTTTTGAAATTGAATGTGTTGCTTCTAGGATTGGTATAGAGGCTATTTTGATGTAGGAGAATTGTCCTATGGAATATTTAAATGAGAAGTTGAGGGGATCAGTTTTGAACTACTCCACTTATGATAAGGAACTTTATTCCTTGGTAAGAGTTCTTGAATTTTGGGAACATTACTTACTACCTAAAGAGTTCGTGTACATAGTGATCATCAATCTCTCAATTACTTGAAAGGATAAGGGAAATTGAGCGAAAGGCAGGCAAGTTGGGTGGAGTTTCTTTGAACATTTCCGTATGTGACTAAATATAAGCAAGGAAATGTTATAGCTGATGCATTATCAAGAAGGTACGCTTTGATTTCTATGCTTACTTCTAAGTTGCTTGGATTTGAGTAATTGAAAGAGTTGTATGTGAATGATGTTGATTTTGCTAATGTATATCAAGCCTATGAACATGCTGCAATTGATAAGTTCTATAGACATGAAGGGTATCTTTTTAATTGTAAACAACTTTGCATTCATGCATGTTCTATTAGAGAGTTGCTTGTTAAAGAATCATATAGTGGAGGGTTAATGGGCCATTTTGGTGTGTAAAAGACCTTAGATATGCTTAATGAACATTATTATTGGCCAAATATAAGAAATATATGGAAAGGGTTTGTGCTAAGTGTATTGCATGTAAACAAGCTACGTCTAGGTGTATGTCTCATGGTTTGTATACCTTTACCTGTACCTAATGAACCTTGGAATGATATATCTATAGACTTTGTATTGGGTTTACCTTGCCAGAAAATAGATGATGCAATAAACATTGATGATCTTTTCTTTAGGGAAGCGGTTCGGCTTCATGGTGTGCCAAGAACCATTGTTTCAGATAAGGATGTTAAGTTCCTCAGTCACTTTTGGAGAGTTTTGTGGGAAAAAGCTTTTATTTTCTACTACATGTCATCCACAAATTGATGGACAAACTAAGGTAGTTAATAGGACTTTAAGAACCATGTTGCGTGCAATTGTTGGGAAGAATTTGAAAATATGGGAAGATTGTTTTCTATTCTTTGAGTTTGCATATAATTGTTATATACATTCTTCTACAAGTTATTCTCTATTTAAAATTGTGTATAGTTTTAATCCATTAATTATGTTAGATTCGATGCCTGAGATTGCTAGTTTAGATGGTAAGAAGAAGAATGACTTCGTTAAAACAATACATGAGAAAGTGTATGAATAGATTTAGAAAAAGAATTGCAAGTATGCACAAAAAGTAAATAGAGGTAGAAAGCAAGTTCTCTTCGAACCAGGTGATTGGGTTTTGGTGCATAAAAGAAATCCACATCGTTTTTATACGGACAAAGGAAAATGTATCATCTGTTGGCTTCAAGACATAGTCAAAAGATTATCCAAATAACTGTATATTTAAAGATATTATCAAAGATGACAAGGAAGATGTTTTAACAGATTCAAAGTTGATTTAGTCAGTTCATGATAAAATTGAAGCAATGGCTAGTTAAAAAGAATTTCTATTTAAAGAAGAGATAATGTTGCATCTACCCATTACTAGATTTTAGAAATATTTCAGTAGCAGCTATACTCACTCTTGAAAGTTATATCTTTATCTACCCTTTTTGCTTTAGAAAGTGAATATAATCTAATGAGAGAGATTATTCATTGTAGCTCGTATTGAGCAAATCCTACTTTTAATCGTTGAAGAGCTTCTAGAGGCTAGTCAAATACTACTAGTATGGAAAGTTGAAGAACCTTGTAAAAGATGTATTTGTGAGCTTGGAGAGACTTTTGAAATTACTACTTGAAGATTTTAGTGAAATACTCAAGTTAGATACTTCGGAACTCGACGTAGGCTTAATTATAAGCTGAACCAGTATAAATTGACTATGTCATTCCTTCCCTTTCCTTAGCTTTTAAAATTTTACATTATAGCTACTGTTGTTTTCAAATTACAAGAGGCTCCTTTTATTTTAAATTTTAACAGCCGCATGTCTTTTGTAAGGTTTGGTATGGTAGTAACTTACAAAAATTTTCAAGTCACACAAAATTCACCTCTTATTTGCTTATGTTTGCTTTATCATAATCGACATGCATTCTTGGTAGTTTTTGAAGATTATCAAAGACACTTCGATTCGTTGGATTTGGAAGAAAGGGTGATGAGGGTGATGTTGTTCATTATTTTGAAAGAATAGGACATGATGTCGTTAATTAGTCTTCTTTATTTTAGGGTAGATTTGAGTTTCAACTATAGTTTCACCTAGTTTATGAAATTGTAGCTAAAAGTTTTTTGTTATGAAAACACATTTAGCCAATTTATTAAAATTTTTTAGCTACGAAATGCATTTCATTGTTAAACACAATGTTGTGAATACCATACCAGACTTAGTACTGGATTGAGTTTTGGTATGGTACTGTACCGGTATCGGTCAATACCGAATACCGTTTCGGGTAATTTTTTAAATTTATGAAATAGTCCTTGAATTTTTTTAAAATTGCAAAATAGTTCATTGTCATATTGTACAGTTGTACTATATATTTTTAACTTTGTCTCCAAAAATCATAATAATAAATAAAAATCACAATTAATATGAAATAGCAATAATTTTCAGATATTTCACATATAAATAATAACCATAATTTTTATGAAAAAAATGACAATCATCATCATACAAATATAAAATTAAAAACAATACAAAGTATTTAAATATTACAATTTCAATTTTCATTATA
>JANQAP020007838.1:0-11631 GCA_026874005.2 Erythroxylum coriaceum | reverse complement strand
ACTAGAAGTTGATCACTACTTACATGGATTAGATAAGGAAATGGTTACATGTAAAGCCCATGAAAAAGGAAAAACCTAGCAGCACAACCTTAATGACTAACCCAAACCAGAAAATAATTAAATAGAAGGGTATAAATAGAAGTCAATAGCTGGAAAGTTATATACCAATGAAAATCAACTTGTCTTCTTCATTTTCCTGTCCATTTTTCTAGTTGGTAAGGAAACTTTTCTCATGTGTTCTTTCATTTTTTTTTCAATCGTAAGAAAATTGTGGAGGTTAACAACTCCAAAATTCCTTAAAAAGGCATAAACTTCATGTTGGTAAAAGCTTTTCCAACATCAATTATATGCTTGTGATTTTTAGTCATCTTACACTAGTTTATAATTGGATTGTATGCTGTGATTGTTTGGGACAACAAATTGAAGTCATGAAAACAGATAAAAATGGAAAAAAGGTGGCTAGAAAATGTAGGAAAAAAAGAAGAGGTAGGAGAAGAGGAGAAGGTGAAGAAGAAGACAATTTTGGAAAATTTAAGTGGTATTGAGGGACAAAAAAAGAAATGTAAAATGTTAAGGATAAAATTCGAATTTAATTCCAAGAAGGGTATTTTGTCTAAATAAAAATAAATGAGGGTAAAATAGGACTTTTAATAGTTAAGGGTATTTTAGTAATTATGGTGGTTAGGTTTAGTGAGGTTTTTTTATAATTGAAAATAAACTGGAAAAGGGAATAACGTTGGATTATCAATTCTAATTGGGTTGAAATTTTTTCTTAAATAAGTCTAACAGAATATTTGTAATGTCTAAGTTCGAAAGTCAGATTAAGGAGTAAATTGGATTATTAATTAGTTAAGTCCAAAGCAGGTAAGGATGACCTTAGTCTATAATATGAAAATAATGTACCATTCTTAGAACTTTGAATTTTTGTTATTAATAGATTATTTTATAAAGAATCATATTTTGAATTAGTCATTAATTTAATTAATGATTAATAATTACATTTATGGATTTCTAAATTATATGAATTGTGTTTCATTTATTTCACAAGTTATATGTCACAAGATGCTATGCATCCTAGTAATAAAAAAATGTATTAGAACCTGAGACCTTATTACTGATGGCCAACAATGAAGAAAGATGTAGCAGAGTTTGTGTTGAGGTTTTTGACCTGTCAGTAGGTCAAGGCAGAATATCAGGCACTAACAAGGAAATTAAGACCCTTACCTATTTCGTCATGGAAGTGGGAGAAAATTACGATGGATTTCATGATAGCATTACTAAGGGCCAAACGTAAACATGATTCAGTTTGGGTGATTGTAGATAGGTTAACTAAATCAGCTCATTTGTTACTGTTGCAATAGACAGACTCCTTAGACAAGCTTGCCAAGTTGTATGTTGATGAGATTGTGAGGTTACACGAGGCTCTAGTGTCTATCATATCGTATCGAGACCGACAGTTTATTTCACAATTTTAGATAAGTTTATAAATTGCTTTGGGGACTAGGTTGAATTTGAGTACTAGATTTCACCCTTAGTCAGATGGACAATCGAAACGTACAATTTAGGCATTGGAGGATATGATGAGAACTTGTGTGTTGAACTTTGAGGGTGATTAGGATATATATCTATCTTTGATGGAGTTTGCATATAATAATAGTTATCACTCTAGCATCAGTGTGGCGCCATTTGAGGCATTATATGGCAGGAAGTGTAGAGATCAGATGTGTTGAGATATATAGGGTGTTAGATTGTTAGAGGGACCGGAATTAATTTAGGAGAAGATGGAGAAAATAAAGATAGGTCAGGATCAACAAAAGAATTATATCGATCAACATCATCAATGGATGAAATACAATATTGGAGATTCCAATATGGTATTTCTACAGGTATCACCTTGGAGGAGAATCATGAGGTTTGATAGGAGAGCGAAGTTGAGTATGAGATACACTGGTTCATATAAATTGTATAACGTGTGGGGTCGTTAGCTTACAGATTAGCATTACCCTAGAGTTATCACACATTCATGATGTGATCCATGTGTCGATGTTGAGACGATACGGATTGATCTTAATCATGTTATATCAAGGCCTACAATGATACGACTTATAAAGAGGAGCCATTGGAGATATTAGATGGACAAATTAGGAAATTAATGAGACGAGACTCCGATGGTCTAATTTTCTAGAGTCATTATCGTTCTCTAAGAAAGGCCACTTGTAAGGTAGAGGACGAAGTTCGATGTTAGTATCCTAATTTGTTTGGATCCTCAGATATGTAATTTAATTTTGAGGATGAAATTCTTTTAAGGAGGGAGAACTGTAAAGCCCATAAAAAAGGAAAAACCCAACAACCTAGCTTAATAGCTAACTCAACCCATAAAATAATTAAACATAGTGGTATAAATAGAAGGGAATAGCTGAAAGATTATACACCAATGAAAATCAACTTGTCTTCTTCATTTTCCTCTCCATTTTTCTAGCCGGTAAGTGTGTTTTACATCTTCTTCTAAATGTGAAACTTTTCTTATATGTCCTCTCATTTTGGTTATTTTATAGCAAGAGATTTATTAAAACTACACACATATGCTTTAATGTCTCTTTATTTGGAAGCAGCTCTTGCAACTTCGATTCGAGTTTTAATATGAGCAAGGTGTTTATCTCTTGGAGGCACGCATGATTTGACCACATGAATTCCTGAATTCACCTTTTCATCAACAAACTTAGCCCAGAAGCGAGCTATAGCTCTATCATAAGGGTGTTTTGGCAAGATGGGATGATCTTTCTAGGTCTCATCAATTGTGATTAATTGGTAGAAAGCAAGTATATTTAAGTGACTTAATATAATAATTTCATATGAAACATTAATTATGTGTTTGTAAAAATGTTTATTTTGATATTGTATAAGTGATTTTTTGATTTGGGATTTCCAAAATATCTCACACAGGGATATCAATATTTTGATAATATTTAAGACCTATCCTAGTTAAAGGATGATTCGATTGGTTATCATTGAATATCACATGAGTTATATCAGGACACTTAAGTCATTAATACATGATTCATCATCCGCAAGTAATAAAGGAGAATGTTCATTTATTCTCAATTGGTATTGATTTAAGAAATATTTAACCAAAGTATAATGATACTTTAAAAATAGTTTTCAAATATCATTAAAAGAAAATGTTCCTTTATTCTTGATTAGTATTGATTTAAGAAATATTTAGCCAAGCTAGATGTTTGTAATTTTATATGAAAAACTTTTATATTGCAAGTATACTGGTCGTAACTTGTAGTATAAAAGATACCGTTCCCACGAAGATTGGATTAGGCACCTAATAATTTGAGTGCACACTTTGTCTAAGGTAATTAAAGAATGAATTAATTGAAATTAAAATAAATTAATAAAACTAAACAATTGAATTAGTAAAGATAGCAATAAGAGTGAAGTTAATTAATAATAGAAACTTAGGGGTTATTCTATCCTTGTTCTGTCTTCTCTTTATCTTGTAAATTCAATTATGCTTGATCCTAGATATTTTAAGGTTTTGATTATCCTCTTTCGAGATCTAACCAAGTAATCCCAATTGATATAGATAACAATCGAATTGCAACCTCTCGATTTACAAACCTACTCATAGCTACTCAATTGGATTTGAAGCAATCTTAAGGATAATTAATTCACAATTAAGATTTCTCTTCAATTGTTTATTAACTTGATATTTATAGGTCTATTAAGGTACCAACTCTCGTTGTGCAACTTAACATAGATAACTTTGATTCAATCTCTCGATTTCTTATCAATTGTAAGCATGACAATTGTCAAAAAGCACTAATATATTGGATTCAACAAGATAAAGTTATACAAAACAATTCAAGAATAATCCCTAAAATAGATATAGAAATCCATAATCATGTTGAAAACAAAAATAATCAGAATTCACATTCAAGACAATAAAATAGAATAGAAACTAATGAATAAGCTTGAAAGCCTCGATTTGGAAATTCTGGAAAGCTTGAGTTGACTTGATGTTTCCACTATTTGATCTTTTTATTTATGATGTGTAGAATATTTCTACGTTTTTACTCTTCCTTTTCAGGTGTGTTTGATGACTGTCATTGCCTCTCTCTAAATTTAGATGTTTCTAATCTACCTCCCTTTTTGTACCCTTCTTTTTATCCTTATATATCAACGAATTAGGATTTCTGGAATATACATAGTCACTTATACGATCATGTAGGTGATTGTGTATCTCCAAAAATACCTTAATTGACTTTACACAGTCACAGAGACTTACACGGGCAACATACATAATCATATATGTTAACATACACGGTTGTGTAACTCCACACATGTAGAAATAGTGTCTTCGAAGGTCCACAAGGTTACAATGACTTATATGGTCACTATACACGACTGTGTAAGTCCACAATTGCTCCAATTGCTCTATTCCATGTTAGATTTCACTCGAATACATCTCCTCTTAGTCTATAAAGATAATTATTACCTAAAAACACACTTGAAGCTAATTAAATACCAAAAATACTACAAAATTCTTAAATAACAATCAAAACATATTAAATATAGGCATATAAATATAGATCAATAATTATCTATTAAACATCCCCAAACTTAAACTTATGCTTGTACTCAAGCAAATCATAATCTCAATCATTAATCTTATAAACATCCACCTTTATTATCCTCAACTTGTCCATCCATAATGTAAATCATCATATCATATCAAAATTAACATATAATTAGATTTAAGTCATTATAGAACCAACCTTCTTAAGTCAACATAAAAAGCAGTCACATAGATAATCTTTTTGAAATTCAAAGCACAAATTTTTACACTCTCACCAAGGATTAACTCAATGCACTTAAAGTGTTTAGGGTAAAAAGTGTAAGAACTTTTAAATCAATGCATAAAAGGATTCTTAACCAACAACTTTCAATAAAATTGTATCTCCACCACTTATAAATAAACTATAAAAAAAATCAAAAGGTCTTGTTACAATATTTTAATAAGGCATAGGCTAGGGTATTATTGGGATAATAAAAATGGTGATAATACTGAAGGGAATTTACATAAACAAAATTACATGTAACTTGGTTCTTCACAATATAGGTCTTTCACACCATAATTCTATAGGTACCATAACTTTAACACTTTTTTTTCTTTCTTCACTTATTATGCCCCACAATAATTTTTTTTCAAATATTCATCATGTGCCAATAATTAAAGAAATATTAGACCTTTTCAAATTTTAAGTTTCAATCAATCAAGCAAATGTAAATAGCCTTCAGGGTTAAAAAAAATAAAGACTTTAAGAAAAATAATGTAAATGCTAATAATGTGGTTATAATTAATAAAAAGAATAATTCTCAAAATTGGTTACTCCTAAGTGATAAAATATGGTAGGATAATCAAGAAAATAGGCTAAATAACAATCTAAATGCCTTTATCATTTTAATGATTATAATTTAACATATGTGATCTCAATATGAATAATAAGAGCAATTTCTAAAATTATCCAACTATGCATGATAATACACATGAAAGAATAAAAGAGCTGTAAATAATGATGCATTTGCTTTTAGCCTTAAAAGCTCACAAAAATGATCTTGTGTGTAAATAATATGCAATTTTTATTCAAATTGATTATCTTAATGATTACTAAAAATATAACTTATAAAAGCAAGTCTATTATAACTTTCACCCTTTTACATATTAATTCAATTTAACAATAAATAATGATCTAAAGTATTTTGGATAGATTTTAACTAACTCGAGCTATCAGTTAATAAGATTTAATAAAAAGATTATAATAAACTTAAGACAATTAATTCCCTTCCCCATACTTAAAATTGTATATCGTCCCTAATATACATAATTGAAGCGCATAAAATAAAATAACTTCTTTGCTTAGTTTTAATGTATGCAATATCGTAAGTATACATATTGTATATTGTAATCGCAATATATCGGTTCTACGAGGATTGGATTAGTCACCTAACAAATTAAATGAACTTTTTCTAAGGTAATAAAGATTAAATTAATTGAAAGTAAAATAAATTAATTGAAATTAAAATAAAATAATAAAACTATACAATTGAATAAGTGAAGCTAGCCATAAAAACAAGAGTTTATTTTATCCTTGTTTTGTCTTCCCTTTATCTTGTTAATTCATTTATGCTTGATGCTAGATATCCTAAGGTTTTGATTACTCTCTCTTGAGATCTAATCAAATAATTCCAATTGAAATGAATAAAAACTTAATTGCAAACTCTCAATTCACAAAACTACTCTTAATAACTCAATTAGATTTAAAGCAATCCTAAGGATAATTAACTCAGAATTAAGGTCTCTCTTTAATTATTTATTAACCTGATATTTGTAAGCTTATTAAGTTACTAACTCTCAGTGCATAGTTTAAAGGAAATAACTTTGATTCAATATCTAGATTTCTTATCAAGTATAAGCATCACACATAATACAAAACATTGATGTATTGAATTCAATAAGAATACAGTTAAACAAAACAATTCAAGAATAAACCCCAAAATAGATTTATAAATCCATAATCATGTTTAACACACCACTAATCAGAATTAAAATCTAAGATAATGAAATATAAGAAGATAAAAGAAAGAAAACAACTTTAAGTCTTGGTTTGGAAATTTTGGAAAAATGGAGTTGATCTTGATGTTTCCACTTTTGGTCTACTTGTTTATGATGTGTAGCCTCCTTTTCGATGTTTTTCTTTTCTGTTTTATACTCTTGAGCCTTCTAGGGTTCTTTCTAGGGTTTTCTCACTTATTTTGGTTCCAAAAATAGGCCCGAAATGTCAAAAATACAAAAATCTTGGAAGATGGAAATTGTCTGTGCACGATTGTGCATTATACATGCATGATCGTTCATCACCATCCAAACTCTCTAGCACAATCGTGCATAAGGATGCACGATTGTACTAGATGGTTCATCCCTATGTGGCTAACATGCACAATCATGTATGTTTTTATTTTTCAAGTCTTCATCCTTTCTTCAATTTTTCCTATTTTCACTCACTAACAAACACATCAAACAATCCTTGAAACATAATATTAAGATAAAATCCTTGCTTTAAAACAATAAAAAATTAAAACACATAATAAACACTAACAAGAACACAATTCTAAGCCCTAAACACATGATTGTCGTTTAAGAAAACTTTTAAAAACAAACTTAAAAATCTAAAAAAATACTATAATATACACTTATCAACATCCCCACACTTAAATCTTTGCCTATCCCCAAGCAAAACTAAAACTACAAAACAAACAAAACACAAAAACCCAAAAACAAACAATTATACAATAATGCAATAATAATACAATGACATCCAATCTCATGGAACTAACTTAACATTAAACATCAACCATTTAAAAAATGACAATACACTGACTTATTCCATTTATGTTTAAGTTATTGGATTTGTATATACATATCAGTCAAAGTATTGACATCCTATTCATGCATCTATAACACTTATAAGCATGAACATATTATTATTGATCCATTAAAAAGGTAAACCAAAACTAAGTAACGCTTGATGAAAATTCTTGTTGTTTTTAAAAGACTAGTAGATTTAATTTTATTACAAGCACTATCCTTTTAGATTTTCTTTAATGATCACCCAATCTTTGCATGTGAAAGTTGTAACATCCCATTACCCATGTTGAGGCTAGAATAGTAAATATGAAAGATTATTAAGAAATTAGAAAATGCATTTTCATGCTCATGCATTATATGATATGCTCATACTTTTGAATATTGAATTTTTGCACATGAAAATAATTGTACATGCATTTATAGACATTCCGGGTATAATTGATTTATAATTGAATTGTGAATGTGATTTTGTTGAGAATTGTGGCTTTTATATGTTGAAAAAATTGATTTGGAGAGTGTATTTAGTGATTTAGGTTTTTTTTGGTGAATTCTAGGAATAATTTCTGAAATTATTGAATATTATTATCCTAGGAAAAATGTCGTCTGATGAGTAAATTGGTGAATGGAAAATAGAAATAAGAAACCAAATGATATTGGGGAATTTTTAAAATGATTTTGAAAATTTAGAGATGACTTTAGAATTTGTGAGAAAATGTTATTGAAATTATTTTAGAGATAATTGGTTCTTAAAGATGGGAGTAAAGGAAATAGTTCAATAAGAACTAGTTAGTTAGGAAACTAGCTAAGACCTTTAGAAATTGGACAAGTGTCCAAGTCTAAAGTTAGTTTTCTTAACTTTGAAAGACTAGGTTTTTGATACTTTCATCTTCTCCTCCTCCCTTATAGCTTTCTTCTTCAAAGTTACTTCTGTTACACAAAGTTTTTCATCAAATCTTCACGAAAGAAAAATCTTGTTTTTGTCTATCCACTTGCTACTCCCAACTTCGGTTTTCTTTCTTTTACCTTAAGAAAAACCTAACCTAAACTACCTTCAAGATGATGTACGTGGGTGCATGAGAGTTAGGGCTTCTTGGAGTTTTTGAAGATTTTGGAGTTTATTCAAGTAAGTATCTTGTTAATCCTTTAGAGTTGTTGGATTATGAAACAAAAATGGTGATTTGTTGACATTTCACAATCATGAGAAAAATAGACATTTTTCATGTTCACCATGAATATAGTATGGAAATATGGATATTTTGTTGTGTTTGTATAGATGATGTTGAACTGTAATTGGGGTATAAATGAAGAGGAAATGATGTGGATATAAGTTAGAAGTGATAAACTAAGCAAAAGAGATGAATTTGGTTGAAATTGATGATGAGGTGTGCTGGAAATGTGTTAGATGTAGTATTTCTACAAAACATGCATCAGTATTTTAGACATATCTTGACCTAGGATATACAAATAGGATGATTGATGTTTTATATTCAACTAGAGACGAATGGCTACAATTTTTAGGAAGACATCGAGTTTGAATTCTATCTCTAAGAGTTCTGAAAATTGTCTTGAATAGTTTCAGATTTTGTATTTATTTTTGAACAGTACGGAGTAAATTGTGTATAACTTTCAGATTACTGAGCCAAATTGTATGACCTTAGGTTATTTATAATCTTAAGACATGGATGAACAATTGTTTAGAAGAAGACTTTGCCAAAAAACCTCATTTTATAGGTGTAAAATGGAAGTGAAGTTCGGATAAAAATAAAAGAAAGAAGGAGGATTGCGTCGACCCAGAAGCAAGTCGGGATAGCGAAGCGTCGGGATCGCGACTCTACTGGGCGAATGTGTAACGATCGCAACACCGCTGGTGAGTTACGGCAGTCACGATCACGACGCGTCACGATCGCGACATCGCTGGTTAAGTCGTGATCGTGACGTGTCACGATCGCGACTCGAGAGTGATACATAGGTGATGTTTTTATTAAACATTTATTGGTTTTTGATGATATCTTAAGCTGCAGATGTCCAAACGAGTTGATTCTTAATTCATATTAAACTAGAGACATAATTATACAATGTTCTTGAAGAAGTATAAATTTAATTCTGTCTCTAAGACTTTCAAAATTTTGTGCAAAATTGAGTCTTGATTGAGGTTGGAGTACTACCCAAGACATAAATTATATCTTGATGTTTTCATAAAAACTGAATGGATATAGGCTGAATCAAACAAAAGTGTCTTCATAAAAGTTATATTGCATTCTCTTATCTTTCAATTGGTATTAAGGTTGTAATTTTTAGATATCTGAGTTGAATGTTATGAGTTGTACAATTTGAGGGTATGATCATGAACTAGCCAAAAGTTCAATTATACACAATCTGTGGTATTGTGAGCATAACTCATAGGATACTAAACCAAATTGAATGATCTTGGTGTCATTAGAAACTTAAAAGATATAGGAACAATTTTCTAGAAGAAAATATCTCGAATTACTTCATTTTCATTATGAGATTGATCATGGAAAGTTGACCCGAAAGTATGTCTTAGGAAAAATCTGAATTGAAGAAATGAGTTATAAATTTTGATTTTTATGGTTTTATTGAGGTATAAACCATAAGTATAAATGATACTTATGTGAGTTTGGAAATATGTATGATTATATGATGCAAATAATGGAAAGATACCTGGGATTTTCATGAACATGCATTGTACATATTTCATATACATACATGTGCATAAATGAATATTTATAATTGTGCTAAAGTATGATGTGTGTATACTACTTGTTTTAGAGGAGTAATTGGAACGTCATCATCCAGACATTACCAGAACTTCGAAGCAATAGCTTTGGAAGCAAGCGTTAAGTAACCTAGACGGTCTCACTCAATTATTGTTATGTTAAATTCTGTTTTGACTTATCCTATGAATGTGTAATGTTGTGTACTGAAAGCCAGACATGAAGGTCCGATGATTGTGATATATGGATGAGATATTGAAGTTCTACTTGTATGTGAATGGGAAGAACTAATTGTTCCTAGAATTGATTGATTGATTATGAGATGCATTCCATACATGAATGCATGATCAGATAATGAGAGTTATGACCTGAGTAGCCATCGAAAACGAGCTTAAAGCTCTAATGTGGTTAAGAGTCAAAGGCTCACTATGTAAAATGAGCCCTGTAACCCTAACGGATAAGGGATAGTATAAATGAGCCTGGTATCCACAATGGATACGGGACAGTTTAGGCACTCGGTCATAACAAGGTAATAATTTGAAAAGAGTCACATGTGCATTCCATATACTTTTTATTAAGTATGTTTGATTGATTGAAATGCAACTGTCTTACTCTTAAATGAAAATGTGATATGTGATATTATTTGAAAAATGCAATGATGTGAATTATCTGTTATGTGAAATGTTATGTTACATAAATTGAGTGAACCATCGATGATGGTTACCTCATCTGAGTTCGCAAAACTCACCCAAAATTGCACGTTGACATTTCAGGATCGAGAGAAGATTATAGCTACTGAGAGGCTGTAAAAGAAGTTTAATTCTTGTACTTTTGTGAAGAAGATATGGCTCAAAGGTTGGTTAGCTAGACTGAAGGATTTAGTTAGATCTTTTGTATTTCCTCTTTCATGTACTATATTTTGTATTAGGATATGATGATGTACATTTATAGATTTTTGAATGCTACAATGTATGTACATTCAGATTTATGAACTGAAAAGAGGAAATTTGTTTTCTAAAAAAGATTGGTGACTTTCTTGTATGATGGTAGATGCCATGATTAAGTGGGATAAATTACCATTTGATAAAGTGAAAGTGTGATAGTTAACATGCCGTTGTTATAGGGTATGTACTAGAATGTCATAAAGATGTTCCGGTATGTACCCTATAGCAGTGGGGGTGTTATATCTTAGGTGGTATCAAAGCATGGTTTGGCATCCATAGGGACATATAGGAATGTTAAGCATGAAATATCATAAGAAATGCGGATAATGATTGAAGTTTTTGTTTATTATAGGTCATCCTCCATAGGCGAACAAGTGGGAGAATCAGTTGACCTAAGATCTGTAGGAGCCAGTAGAGAATCCTCTGTACCTCAACTAGAGGTAATGCCTCCTAAAGTTCCCGAGAGAAGGGAGAGGAGGTATGATAGGCTACGAAAGCAAAGGGCTATGGATTTCTATGG
>JANQAP020007829.1:0-11632 GCA_026874005.2 Erythroxylum coriaceum | reverse complement strand
ATACTTGACTTATCGAAGGAGTGGTCTTCCTTTGTGGCGTCCCAAGGTTAGAGTTCTAAGAGACAAGTTCTCTTAGGATTCTTTCCAATGACCAACATTCTTGCTAGGGTTCTAAGAAACAAGTTCTCTTAGGGTTCTTTCCATTGACCAACATTCTTTGAATCCCTTTTCTCTTTGTGTTCTATTTCTATCTGTTCAATTTTGTTTCTTGTGCTTCCGTGTGTGCTTTATATTATTCGTTCCCGGGCATAGTTCCATCTTGTTGAAGGTTCTATAGGACAAGTTCCTATTGGGTCTCCCATCACTTCTTGACTTAGCTTGGATCAGATTTATTGGGCCTTGAATGGTTTCCAAGTTAATTAGAACTTGTTTAGTTCATATCCCTTCAATTAGTCCATTTACATCTTCCTTTATTTCATGTCTCTAGCTCCTTGTTATTAGGCCTCCTTGAATACTCAATGGATTCTTTAGAGCTTTGCTTAGGCCAGCATGGTTCTCATCATGTTCTACACCTTAACATCTAAAACCTTTAATATCATAAGTTAAATTAGTTTGCATTTTGATTTTTATCTTAGGTTTTATTGTTGCTCGCTTCTTTTAGGTTATTTTTTGCATCAATATTAGGCTTAGAAACAACCTTGTCCTCCTTTTTTCTCCAATTTGATCTCCAAGAAGTGGAACCCAAATTCTACACTATCTTATTCAAGTTCTATATAATGTTGCAACTCCACTACATCTCTAATTTCTCTATTCAACACAAGTTGTGGCTACCCTACATTAGCTCTAATCATAGCGATCTACATCTCCTTATGGTAGTCTTCCTCACTTTTTGCTTATGATAGTGATTAGGAACAAATCACCTTCTCATAACACGATTCATCTCTTCTCATGTTTCCATAGGTCTGTCACTATATTGCCTCCTACTAAGTATAAGTTAATTCCAGCAAATAAGTATATAATCATTAAATTCTATGGCTACCAAATTCATCTTTTTCTCTTCGAAGTAGTTATGGCAATAAAAAACTAACTCCACCTTCTATTTCCACTCTAAATAAGCTTCAAGATCATTCTTCCCTTGGCATGTTGGAATTTTCAAATTTATAGTCCCTAAATTGTTGTCACCATTAACTCCATTATTATGCCTAAATCTGCCTAAACTTGCATTTTAGGCCCCTTCTCCATCTTCTATGTCATCACTAAAATCATCATCAAGCTCCCTTGCTTGATGTTACTTAGGCTGCTCTTTATGTATACTTGATTCCATATTTTCAAACTAATCATCAAACACTTCAAAGCTCATGGTAAGTTGTTCCAATATTTGTCATCTTTCATATATACTTTGATGTCAAAAGTTTCCTAAATGCCTTTAATCTGATTTTTGTTCTTTTCTTGAAACATGTTTTAAACCTGCAAAAATAATAATAGTATACCTCACAAACACTCCCTTACATGTTTCACTTAAAATACGTTTCTACCCTCTTATAGGCTCACCACTCTTGCCTTTCTACCCTTAAATATGTTTCTCTAGTTCTTTAAGGAACTAACCAAAACAACTAGGAATTAACTTGTAACACCCAAAAACAAACAAATCAGCCCATACAATTTGAGAAAGGACTGCAAGGAGAAAAAATAGAATCGAACAAATAGAAAATTTTTAGAATTAAGACAAGAAGGGAACAAATATTAAGATGAGAATAGTGCAAAGGAGTTCAAATTCCAACAAAGAGAATTTTAATATGAAACAATAAGGTGTAAATAATGGTGTTTCAAACTATACAAAGGTCTAGATAAACAAGGAAATAAGATATAAGCGAAAAAATTTTTGTATTCGCTTTTAACACTAAGCAACAATTTGAATTCTTTTTTGGACTATTTCAGATTAGATGCAACTAACGCAATAAGTAAGAAATTTAATTTTAAACAACAATTGAACGACTATAATTTTTTATAAGATGAATATAATGGATAAGAAAAACAAAAAAAAGCAACAAAAGATGAAAATAAAAATTAAAGAATGGGTATGCAAACCAAGTCTTAGAACCAAAGCTTTGATACCAAATAATGTGAACCTCATAAGAGAGTAGTAAGACCCAATAACTAAAATTGATAATTTTGCCTTAGAATCATCTAAAAAACATGATTTATGAAAGGAACTTAAATGATGAAAATCTTCAATTTAGCAACCATAAACTCCAATAGCTAAAGAGCTAAGGACATGCATAATTGATGGAAAGTTGGATCGTTCAAGTTTGAATGTAAAAAACAAACTATTCCAACCACTTTATCAAAGGAATGCTAACAAAATGATTAGAATAGCACGCTGAATACTCTAAACAGCCACAAACTGAATTAGTTTGACAAGTTCCAAAATTGATGCAAGAACTTTAAACAAAACTCTTACACAAAAAAAACTTACAAGTTTTATATTCATCAAATTCATGTTTACAAAGAGAATCAACCCTGTTTATATAGAACAAAGACTAAGATACAACATTCAATTATGATTTAATACAAATTGTAACTGCCCATTTAATGATAGCCCCACAACTTGCAACTCCTTATTCTAATTAAGAGATACTAAAACTCACACTTAATACAAATTGTAACTACCCATTTGATGATAGCCCCACAAATTGTAACTCCTTATTCTAATTAAGAGACACTAAAACTAACACTTATCAAAATTAAAACCCTAATTGATGCATACTAAATTCACACAACAAATAAACCAAGCCCAACTTACTAAAGTTTAAAATAATAGTCCAAGTTCCAAACAATCATAATCAAGGTTAATTAGCGTTTTATTCTTCAAAGAACTGGATTGATTCAAACAATGTGGGTTGGATCATTGTCTTCATGATTTGAACATGTTTGAATCATGTTAATAAGCTTAAGATCTTCTTGTATACATAGACCTTGACAGGATTTCGGTGAGCTTGTTCCTTCCAAATGTCTTCAAGTAAGTAAGTTATTGCTTCTTTCATCCTTTTAGCTTTAGCTCTTATCATTGGCCCTCCATGAATGGTTAAAGGATCTTACTTCTTGATGTTACCTCTAATCTTAGACAAATCATCCCCTTATTGATTCATATCATTCCCCTTTTCCTCAAAAGGACTCGTCCTAGAATCATCACCTTCATTATCTGCATGAAACAAAATTAAATCAAACATGTTAAAAGTGGCACTTACATTGTCATAGTCACTTGGTAAATCCAACTTGTATTCATTGTCATTGATTCTTTAAAGGACTTGAAATTGACCATCCCCTCTTGGCATCAATTTTTACTTTTGTTGGCTAGGAATTCTTTCTTTCATCAAGTGTGCCCAAACCCAATCACCAGGTTCAAATATAATCTTCTTATGGTTCTGGATGTGTTACTTTTCATGTTGAAGAGTTCTCTATTCTATTTATGCACGCACCCTTTTAGCAAGGCTTTGAAAAACTTATCTTTTTGTTTGCCATCCAAATTAGCTTTATCAATGGGTAAAGGTAGAAAATCCATAGGAGTTGATGGATTGAACTAGTATGCAACCTCATATGGAGAATGGCCAGTTATAGCATGTACACTTTGATTATAAACAATTCCTCGTGTGGCGAACACTCCTCCCAATTTTTCCAGTTTCTTTGAAATATGGCTCTCAAAAGCATGGAGAGAGTCTTATTTACCATTTCCGCTTGTCCATCTATTTGTGGATGACAAGTTGAATACAATAGCCTTGTATCCAACTTTCTCCAGAGCTTTTTGTAAAAGTGCTTCTCCAAAGCTTTTTCCAAAAGTGGCTAAGGGACTTCACATCTCTATCACTCACAATTGTCCTTGAAATGTTATGTAATCTTGCAATTTCTTGGAAGAATATCCCCACAACATGTGGGACATCATCTGTTTTATGGCAAATAATTAAATGCACCATCTTGCTAAACCTATCAACAACAAAAATAGAATCTCTTTCCCCTTTTTGTCCTAGGTTTAACCTAAGAAAAAGTCCATTAATATATCAACCCAATGTTTATTAGGAATAGGAAGAGGAGTATACAGCCCATGAGGCGTTACTTTAATTTAGCTTGTTTGCATGTAATGCATTTCTAACATATTCACTCAACATCTCTTTTCATTTGTGGCCAGAAGAAATGATCACTTAATAGGGCCAAAGTCTTCTTAATTCCAAAATATCCCATTAACCTGCCACTATGTGTCTCTCACAGAAGCAATTCTCTCATTGAACATTGAGGAACACATAACTTGGTTTTTTTAAAAAGAAAAACATCATGTCTAAAGAACTTGCCAAAGCCCCCTTTCTCATATGCACTATAAACATTAGAAAATCAAGTTCATAATTATACATATATTGAATGTACTTAAAAACTAATAATTTTGCATCAAGATTAGAAATTAAAGCATACATTCTAGAAAGAACATCAATAACCACATTTTCTTTACTTTGTTTGTACTTGATGTATGGAAAGGATTCAATAAACCCTACCCATTTTGCACGCCTACAGCTTAGCTTTCATTGTCCTTTGAGATATTTCAAGCACTCATAATTTGTGTGTACAATGAATTCCTTGTACTAGAGATAGTGATGCCATGTCTCTAAAACACTTACCAACGCATAAAACTCCTTATCATATGTCGAGTAGTTAACACATGCTCCACTTAGCTTCTCATTAAAGAACCTAATTGATCTACCCTTTTGCATTAAAACTCTGCCAATACCTATTCCACTTGCATCACACTCAATCTCACAAGTTTTAACAAAGTTAGGGAAAGAAAGCAAAGGTGGTGAACTAAGTTTTTTTTAAGCAAGTTAAAAGCATCATCTTGTTCTTTACCCCACTTAAGTCCCACATTCTTTTTGATGCATTCAGTTAGTTGTGCAACAATTGTAGAGAAATCCTAAATGAATCTTCTAGAAAAGCTAGCAAGACCATGAAAACTTCTTACATCACTAACGCAAGTAGGTTTCGACCATTCCCTAATTACTTTTACTTTCTCTTGATCAACATGTATTCCTTTATTATTCATAACATAACCAAGAAAAGTAAGTTCATTAGCACAAAATGTGCATTTCTTTAAGTTGACATATAACTTTTCCTTCCTAAGTGCATCAAAAACAACCTTCCAATGTGATACATACTCATCTAAACAAGTATATCATTAGATTAAACAACAACAAATTTTCCATTAAAAGCATGTAAGATGTGGTTTACTAGTCCCATAACTATACTAGATGATTTTGGATAAACCAAAAGGCATCACCAACCCCTCATACAAGCCATATTTAATTTTAAATGTAGTTTTCCATTCATCACCCTCACACATTCTTATTTGATGATATCCATATTTTAATTCAATCTTTGAAAACACACATGAACCATGCAATTCATTCAACATATCATCTAGTCTAGGGATAGGATGTCCATACTTCACCGTGAGTTTATTGATGGCGTGACGATCAACATGCATTCTCGAAGAACCATCCTTCTTAGGCACTAACAAAATAGGAACCGCATATGGACTCAAGCTTTTACAAACATATCCATTTTTCATAAGCTCACTCACTTGCTTTTGGATTGTATTGGTCTCTTCAAGATTGCATCTATATGCTGGCCTATTTGGTATGCTTGCTCTTGGAATGAAATCAATTTGGTGTTCAATTTCTCTAATTGTTGGCAAACCATTGAGAATTTCTTTGGGAAAGAGATCTTCAATTTCTTGCAAAAGATCAACAATAACAATAGGCAAACTATTGTTAATTTTCTTAGAAGCAATCAAAACATCCTTGTACATAAGTACAAGTAAAGGTTGCCTCATGGTTAATGCTTTCTTCACATTACTCATTTTTGCATAAACACTCATTTTTTCCAATTAATTCTTGTTTTCTCTCCTTTGTTTCCTATTGCTCTTATTTTTACCACTCAACGCACCATTTTCTTTTCTCTCTCTTTCTTGCTCCCTCCCTAAAGTTTAGGTCAATGAAAATGCAAGCCCTTCATTTGTTTTATGAGCATTTGGTCTTCACAAATTTCCTTTAGTGATAAAGGTTCGAGTTGAAACTTATGTCCAGCAGTTATCAAAGAGAAATAGTTCTTGAATTCATCATGAATCACCTTCCTATCATGTTGCGTGGTCTTCCTAACAACATATGTGCAGCATACATAGGTACCACATCAAGTCACACCACATCTTATCCTTATATCTACCAATGGAGAAAGAAACTAATACTTTCATGTTCAACTTCACAACACCACTATCATTTAACCATTGTAATTTGTATGGTTTTAGATATTTAATAGTAGGTAATTTCAGTTTCTCCACAAGCAAAGTACTAGGAACATTTCTACAACTTCATTTTTTTTAAAAATGTTTTTTGTACAACTTCCATTATCAACAATCATGTTACACAACTTCTTAGTATTTAAACAATGAGTATGGAACATATTCACATTGTTCACCACATTCAATATTTTTTCTTTGCAAACTAAGTGTGCATTGTACAACTAATGTTTCTCCTCTAGCATATTCAACATCACTAGCATCTTCCTTTCAGGATCATCATCCTCTTTCTCACTTTCAGATTCAACAACACCATCCCTCATGATCATTACACTTTTATTAGGACATTCACGTGCCAAATGACCATGTCCGAAGCACTTAAATCACTTAATTCCTATAGTTTGAGTAGTTTGATTATCACCTTTACCCTTGCTGCCTATTTCATTTTTATTCTTAAAATCATCAAATTAGGCTTAACAAAAGGTTTATCATCCTTCTTATTCCAATTTGGTTTCCAAGAAGAAGAACCTGAATAAGGTTTAGAATCATACTTACGTGTATCCTTGCATTTTAGCTGCCTTTCAATTTTCATGACCACATTGCATTGTAATTCCATAAGATTAGCAATGTTTTTGTTTACTTAAGAACCTAGCTATGATTGCCTCATGATCTTCCTCCACATTTGCCCTTATCATGGCTATCTCCATCTCTTTGTGATATTCTTCCACACTCATGGAACCTTGTATCAAAGTTTGTAAAAGCTAGTGCAAATCCCCATAATAGTGGCTAGGGATAAATCTCCTTCTCATGATTTGTTTCATCTACAGCCATGTCTCCACAAGTCTTTCCTATCTTTACGCAAGTGATCCCACTAAATAATAACATAATCACAAAATTCAACAATGGCTAATTTTACCTTTTTCTAGAGTAATTATGGCACTCATCAATCATCTCCACTTGTCTGTCCCTCTCGAAATAGCCATTTGGATTATTCTTCCCTTGGAAAGGATGAATCTTCATTTTAATACTGCCTATATTTTGGTCCACATTATCAAAATGTCCTTTCTGATTTTGTCTTCTAGGATGGATGTCTAGACCAGCAATGGTAGCTTGTTCATCATCCATATCAATTCCACTATAATAATCATTATGGATAAAGGCCAGTTGCCCACTCAAATAATGGATCGCTCCACTCGTGTTTCCCACTTTATATGGCTTTTCACGATGTTAATATCAACTCTCTTACCTTTTACTACTCTTTCTTATGGGTTCTTATATTAACTAAATTCCATAAACAAACAATTCAGATTTTAACAATTCAATGGAATGACAAGAGACAGGTCTAAGAAGAAAAAAATATAAGCCAATTTAAAGTGGTACAAACTTTATCAAAGGTTAGAATTCAGTTGCTATATATTTCTTTTTTAATTTTATTTGTTAATCAACAATTAAAAAAGATTAACAGTGATTGAAACTGAAGAAAGAACAAAATAGATAGCTACAGTTCTAGTAGAGAAGAAGAAGAAAAGAGAGCAAACAACTAGATGAACAACAAACAAATGGATATGCAAACCTCAAACTTGAGCCAAAAGCTCTGATATCAAATAATGGAAATCCTTAATTTAGCAACCATATACCCCAATTGCTGAAGAACTAAGATACATATGGAATGAAAACTAACACCCTCTACATTTGATGGAAAGCTAGATCGTTTAAGTTTGAAAGTAAGAAACAAACTATTCCTACCACTATATCAAGGGAATGATGATAAAAGAATTAGAACAGCACTTTTAATCCTCCAAAATGCCACAAACTTAACAAGTTTGGTAAGTTAAAAAGAAAAAAAGATTTTAGGTGTTGAAGACCACAAACTGAATTAGTTTGAAAAGTTCCAAAGTTGATGCAAGAACTTTAAAAAAACTCTCACATAAGAAAAAACTCAGAAGTTTTATATTCATCAAATTCATGTTTACAAAGAGAATCAGCCTTGTTTAAATAGAACAAAGGCTAAGACACAACATTTGATTCTAATTTAATACAAACTATAAACATCCATTTAATAATAACCCTGCAAATTGTGACTCCTTTAATTAAGAGACATCAAAACTCACACTTAATACAAATTGTATCTGCTCATTTAATGACAGCCCCACAACTTGTGACTCCTTATTCTAATTAAGAGACACTAAAACTCACACTTTAAAATAATTAAAACCCTAATTCATGTATGTTGAATTCACACGATAAATAACCCAAGCCCAACTTACTAAAGTTCAAAATAAAACAAAATAATAGCCCAAGAACCAAACAAACATAATTAAGGCTGATTGGCATTTTATTATTCAAAGGGATGGATTGATTCAAATAATGTGGGTTGGATCATTGTTTTCATGATTGAATATGTTTGAATCATGTTAATAAGCTTAAGCTCTTCTTGCATAAATAGACCTTTGAGAGGATTTAAGTGAGCTTTTTCATTCCAAAAATCTTCAAGTAAGCAGGTTAACATTTCTTTCATCCTTTTAGCTTTAGCTCTTATCATTGGCCCTCCATGAATGGTTAAAGGATCTTGCTTCTTAATGTTACCTCCAACTTTGACCGAATCATCCCCTTATTAATTCATATCATTAAACCCATTGTTTGTATGATCAAACAAGAGCCCAAGTGATAAGAAAGGTTGTAGATGACAAACTCAAGGATAAAGAAGATAAGGTGAGTTATAAGTCTGAATTATAACCACCACAAGTTAAAAACTTGATAAATTCGAAGAGTTCAATCAAGAACCAAGAAATAGAATTCCCTCCAAAATATTATTGATGATAATTTTGTCTAATGCAAGTATAAACTGTGCCTTTATATAGAGGAAGGCACAAAATCCTAAAACCCGGACTTAAATCTAGTTATAATTTGAATTATAAATAGTTAGCTTGCCTAAAATAAAAATTATAAAATAAACTTAATTTTCTAATTTGTAGCTATGAAATAGGAACATAAGTCCAAATGAAATGCAAGAGAATAATGAAAACAAATACAACTTGAAATTGGAAATAAATCCACCAAAATAGGAAAAAACAAGTAAAATAATAAAAACTGCCATACCATTCCTACGCCTATATTGGACACTCAACTTCCAAGAGCCCATAACTTGAGCTACAAAGCTCCAAACAACATGATTCTTAATTTGTTTGAAAGTGAAAAGTGTCTTTTATTACATTTTTGTTTTAACTTGGAATTGTGTATCTTCTTGTGATTCTTTAGTAAAATATTTTACTATTCCATTCGTTAAATTAAGCTAGTCTTAAATTTAAGGATTGAGGAAATCAGCACTTTTAGCCCATATGCCTTCAATTAGTCCATTTAGAGCTTCTTTAATCTTCTTAGCTCTTACCTTTGTGATTGTACCTCCGTTAATGCTCAATGGATAAGAATTTGTTGTTGTACTTTTAAGTCCCTTTTGATTTTCATCATTAGATAGTTGTCTCTTTTAATTCAAACAAGATTGAGGTAGTTTAAGTAGAGAAGACTAATTAATTAATTCACCTAGAAATGAGACTACTTGATACAAACCCACTAGGCGACCTACCTTAGGAACTCTTAATCCATTCATTATGTGTGCCCATAATTCTAGAAAACAAGTTGAATGATCAGATTAGAACCTTAAGGAAGCTAAGTCCTTAAAACCCAAATCTTAAGACGCTATAAAAATTGATCACTCTCTTGATAAGTCATACTTGTATCCCACCAAGAACACAAAAGAACAAGCAAAGCTTGCTGGAAAATACCTAAATTTTTATTGATAATGATGATGATTTTTTAATACTGATGGCCTTTTAAATAGGCATCATAATATCCTTATCCTATAAGGAAAGTGTTTTCTTACCTATTCTTAGTTCATACCTAAGTAAGAAGGACCTAAATAAGAAAAGGAATCCTTAATTTTAGGATACAAATCAGTCTTGAATGTAGATATCTCCAAAATTAAGGAAAAATATGATTCATCTAGTTATGGACGAAATTATTAAGGAACAAGCCTTAATAAGCCTTATTCACACAAAAAGTTCAATTTGGGCTTAATTAAATCAACAAAACTAGGCCACTTGTTGATTGCATCTTAATTATGTAGATTGGGCTTCCTTGAAACCCATACGTGATGATTAACCTTGTATCTTGGATTCCAAGCTTTGTTCACCATGTACTAAGTTTTGTCCAATATCTTGTACATGAAGATAAGTAATTAATCTTGGTAATGCTTTAGCACTTTCAATAACGGCCTTCTTTTCTTGCATCTCCATGATTAGTCCTTGCAAAGCTTCTTTCATTCATTTTATTCTTACTGTAGTCATTAGACCTCCAATTTATTGGAATTTTATAGCTTAACTGCTACAAATTCCTACAAATTCCATTTGACGCACTAAGATATATTTGAAAGGGTTTGAATTTCATGTAAGGAGCTAAACCTCAACTTAAGGGAGCTTAATGAAGCTCACGTAAGCTATAAGTGGCTTGACATGACTTTCCCTTAGCTCAAGTGTCTAAATCTAGCTTAAGGTGAGCTCCTGGGAGCTCATTAAAACTAGTTAATAGCTAGAAGGCTGGGGATAAGCTCAATTTGACTCAATTGAGATAACCCCAGCTCATCTTTGGTTCTTGGGAATTGAAACTAGCTATAAATGTGTTCACACTAGTAAGCTAGAAGAGCTAATTAAGAAGCATGAGTTGAAGTTGAAACCCAAAGCTTAATAGGCAAATTTGGTGGGTGTACCATAAGCTATAGCACACCATAATGCATCTTCCCATGCATGCACTTAGAGTGCAAGTTCATTGTCTCCACATTGATACATGAATTCGGCCAAGAAAAGATGAATTCGACCAAGAGGTTGAATTCAGCCAACGGGGATGATTCATCATATACCTTGCCTTAGAATGAACATACATGACACCCTTTCACCAAGGTATGTGTACTTTGGATGAAAAGATGTGTTGTTTCAGCCAATGGTTGTGACAATTCAGCCAAAAAGTGGTTCATGTACAAGAATGAATGGTCATGAGCATACCATCATGACTTTAAGTGAAGATACATAACTCTTTGCTAAAGGATGCGTCCCTTGGCCAAGAGTCATGATGTTTCACCAAGAGACATAACTCTTGGAAGAGTCATGATGTTTTGCCAACAGACATAACTCTAGGAAGAGTCATGACTCTTCAAAGGCACCTTTTGGTGGCCTATAAAAGGGAATTTCGTAGTTCTTTGAGTGTTTTTTCTTTAGTCGAATACTATACCCTTCTCCCCATCTTTGAGCCAAAAACACTCCCTTCTTTCAAGTCTTCATGCGTTGAAGCACTCTCCCATAAAATAGT